>SJVG01000369.1:0-34308 GCA_034774675.1 Scedosporium minutisporum
GAGAGGAAGTCCTCGAGGGGATGGTGGGAAGAGCGCCCCCAACACCCCCACCACCATTACGGCTCCGGCGGTGGTGGCGGCGGCGGCGGGCCTCGTCGTCAGAAGTATCGTACATCTCATCGAACTCGGTGGAGTCGGTCATGACGCTGTCCCGCTGGTACCAAGGGCCCGAATTCGAGTTCGAAAAGCTGCTCTCGGACCCGGTCTCATCATCCTGCGAGTCCTCCTGCTCTGCCCCCGAGGACGAAGGCGAAGACGGGAAGACGGGAACCTCGAGGAAGTGGGTGCCCCTCGGCGTCGGGAATCCCCTCGGGGTGGGGAACTGATCGCTCATGGGAGACAACCAAGCCTGGATCCTGATGTCGTTTCTCCTGTTCTTGAAGCAATCGGCGGGTTCGTTGGGGGTCGTTTGGGGTTTGGTTTGGTGTGCAATTTGAGTCTGCTGCTGCTGAATCTGAATGGGAATGTGATGATCCTGGGGTTGTCTGGCGTCTCGGGGGTCTAACTCCTCTTCAATTATGGTATTAAGGCCCTTTTGAGCGCGACGTCGGTCCTGCGACGACAGCGCGGGCTCGTATCGCGTGGATGGTAAGATGAACAGATCAGCCATTTTGGTCGTGGTCGTGGTCGTGGTCGTTGTCGTAGTCGTGTAAGTGAGCGGAAACGCCGCCCAGGGCGTTGAAAAAAGGTGAGGCACTGCCTGAGAAGAAGTCCTTTCGAAGGTGGATTAAAAATATTCGTCTAGTTCGTTTTCTATTTCCCTGGAATGGTGCGCTCAGCGCGAAGAAAAAAGAGATAGAATCAAGAAAGAGCGTCTATAAGAGGATGCCTCGGTCAACGAAGGCGGTCTACTCTATTCGAAGTGGCACAAATAGAAACGAAAAAGAAAAGAAAAGAAAGAATTAAAAGAAGCGAAGAGGGAAAAACTAGATTAGATTTCAAGCATGGTTAACATAACAAGCCGACCTCAAGTCGGAGATGGTGGGTGGGGAGGAGAGCGGCTCTTAAAGTACGAGATAGCACGAGATAGTACGACAATTACAACTACGACAGGACGCCACAGAACTGAACAGGACAAGAGTGGACGAAGGCCATGTTGGGGGAGATTGTCACGAGCAAGGTGAGGAGCCAGTAGAAAGACGTGCAAAGGCGCTCGAAGAGGGTACATTGGGGGCGGGAACATCGGAACGATGCATGGTGCATGGTGACAGCAGCGTGATAAGAGAGAATAGCGAAAGCCTAGCAGGGAATGGAGGAGTGGGAGGGAGAGAAGGGGGCGTGAGGGACGAAATCGAGGAAACGAGTGCGTGTGATTGATCGTGTTAGACGCGGCGAGAGTGTTCGTCGTCGGCTAGAGACTAGGGACAAGGGGACTCGGTCCTAAACGGGAAAAGATTGGAACGCCACTATTACTTTGTGCTTTTCGTAGTGTTTCCCAGAATAGAACAAGACAGCGATATGATCTCTTGGCGTTGCCTTCTTCAGAAAGAAGTGGGTGTGGACGTTCGTCCGAGCAGTTGTTTGGCTCTGCGTGGCTGTCTGTGGTGCCCGGTGTCCACTGCCGCTGCGACTGCGGGACGATTGGCTGCAAGTCAGCATCCCGAACTAGGCTGGATGTTTGCCGGATGGCGAGAAGGAAGAGCACGTCTTCTGTCCTCCTCGTCAGTTGGTTAGAGCATTCGGTGCCCTCATCCGCACACATCCTGCACATCCGTCATCCGTTGATGCGCCCATTTAAAGACAGAGTGCAGGACGCAATGCACTTCGGTCCACCGGTGGCTGACGAGGGCCAATCAGCAGTGCTGGGCAGGCTGCAGGAAGAGATGCGGATGTGAGGTTGAAGGACAGGAGGACAGGAGGACATGCTGGAGCCTGGCGCTGGCGGGGAACTTGGAAGTACATCCACGAAGTCGTCAAGAGAAACGACGAGGAAGGTGGGGTCGTGGCGAGTGTCCGAACTGGTGACGACACTTGCCAGGCTGGCTGGCACAAGCTGGCAGGCGCGTGCGGTGGGCAGTCGAGGTACAAAGGGCAGGTCTCGGTGGATAGACTTGGTACATTGATCTTGTCAAATTCAATGTATCCATCGTTGTCTACGAAGTACTGCTCGCTGGACCCGCTACACTCATTAGCAGAGGTACTTCTTACCACCGCTCAATCGATGTTCCCTCGTCTTGGCACCTGCAGCGTCAACCCCCCGAACCAATCACCGCCCCCAAAAACAGCCTCCACAAAACACCGGCGCTTAGCCGCTTGTACCCTTTGTACCTGCCAAACACCGCATCGCGACTGGTCAATTCTTGTTCCAACTTCTTCTTTCTCACTCCCTTGCAGCCGCCGACTCCCAACATTGGAACATTATGAACATTCAGAGAAAACCCAGGCTAGACAGAGGGGAGGAAATATTCCCATCTTGAAAACTCATTGGCTCCGTCCTCGAAATTACCACCACTCCCCTAACCCTGGCCTCACCGCCTGTGGCCCTATCACCTCCCGTCGCCACAACCTCATCGTCATCGTCGTCTTCTTCTTCTGAGATTCATGTCCACGCGACACCACACAGCCTCGAAGGCAAAGGCCACACCCCCGGTCTCTCGTACACTATTAGTATTTGACTCGTTCCACCCATGCAAAATACGTCTACTATTTGACTAAATAGTCCCGCTCTCTGCGTCGATTCTTCATGCACTCCAAGGAAACATTGGCTTGCAACCGCCCACTACCAGACCAGGCCCCCGGTGTGAGGACCACTAACGAGAGTTCCATCGAACGGCCGTCCCGGTATTGGATCGTCTTGCCCCCGGACTCGCTGACGAACAGGTAATATCGTCAGTTCATCGTCCTTGTGAACCAAGCCCCTGTTGAAGCGCCCGGCGACGTGATATCGAAATGCAAGACTCGGTACTACCAAAAACAAGAAATATCTGTTCTCCTCCGGACCATCTAAACCCCTACGAAGTATATCCTTGCCCAACTGAGTTGCCCTCCCGTTCCTGAACCATGCAAGGCACCAGCGGTAAAGAAAAAGAACATTTGATCTCACCCTTTTCTCATCTTCCCACCTGTCCACCCATCAAGACCCCAGGCCTCCTTCTAAACCGAAGAAGATCCCATCCCCTCCCCGAAGCGCCATCTACGTAACCATCGAAACATTAACCTCACGATAATCTCCACATCTCCGTCTCCCATCACATCACATCTTAGCCCCTTCCCTTCGCGCCGGTACAATCTGGGCCCCATCGCTATGCAGCCAGGATACTCCGTAGAGAACCAAAAAAGAACACCTCTCTCCACAAAGATCTCCAAAACACATCGATGATCCAATTAAAATAAAACCTTAATAGACCCCAAGGCCCCAAATGAGTCCGTCCTCATGCAAACGAGCCTCAACTACCCCCAACCAACTGTGATATCAACCGCCGTCCTTTCGTGTTTATGACATGGCCAAAATCATCACTCTCCTTTACGCACCCTCGGGCATTGCCATTATATATCGTATAGAGACTCTTACCCAAAGAACCTGCAGTCAGCAGCACCCTTTCAACGAGGGCCCATTCCGCGACCGCGCGCGAAGATCTCACAAAAGGCCTTCGTAAGACCTAGAAATAGTTACTCAAATGTAAAATGCAAAGCAACCATAATGACCTCGAGTCCCTCCGGCATTGATGGAATCAAAATACCCCATGAAGACCCCACTCCTCGTCTCACTCCCCATCCACACAAATCCCCGCTCTCCCATCATCCCATCAAAACTCACAGCGCCCATTGAAACGCGAAATGCTTCGTCGCTTCACGCTAAGTGCTCTCTCTCCTCATTCATTCGCGTAAAAGAAGAAGAAAGAAAATAGGGTATGTTATCATGTACTGCCCCGGATACGCCGAACGTTTGGGCTTCGTGGGAGCTATAAAACTACTAGAACTACTAAAAATACAAAGAAAGTCAGCCATCAAGGCAAAAAACCCTCGTCCTCATTCATCAACAGCCTTCATGTTCCAATCATCATTAGGCTGAGAGTCATAAAACACGCACTCCCCCTGCGTGCTGGTTAAAAATGAAGGGAAGATAGAAAAAAGAAAAAGGAACAGTTCGTGTGTGTCATCAATCGCTTTCATCCAATGCAAGGAAAAACAAAAAATCCCCATAAAGAAGGACGGGGTAGGAGAAAAACAAAAAAACAAAAACATCAAATCATCCATTGTAACCGCCCGTGGTATCTTTCCATTAATGCGCGCCTACCCCCCTTGTAGTGATAGTAATAGTAAAAAAAAAAAAAAGAAGACATGAAAAAACCTATGTTCCTCCTCCTCCTATGATCTCTTCCCCTGTAACTCGGACATCATCCCAGACTTGGCCAACTATCTCCAACTCCCCATCGTCCGGGTTATAAGCAACTCTCCCTTCCATCACCGCCGCACGCATCTCCGGACTCAATACCTCCAGCTCCCCCGTGCGCGGGTCCCACTGCCAGCCCTCCCTCATCCACATCCAACGCAGGTATGCCCTCAGCTCCTTATCCTGTGGGAGAACACGCATCCACTCGGGTTGGAACTCGGGCTCCCTCCCCTTGCCCTGCCAGTCCTCGGCCTTGCCCAGCAGCTCATCTCTACAAAAGATGCGCCAGCTGTCAATGGCGTACGGGCCCTGTGTCAAGTGACCAATCTCCCACGCGTCCCCATCATCGCCGCCACCAATCCAAGTCGCTGGTCCTCCCGTCGCTAGGTCGCCCCTAGGCTCGGTTGCCGCCGGTGACGGATCTTCTTCGCCCGTCCATTGTCTCAAATCCGCGCCCGGGCTCGCTAGCAACGACACGTCACTTGCACCTGCACCTGCCACCCCCTCCCTCGCGTCGACGTTTTGACCAGAATAATTCCTCACCCTAAACCTCACACCAGCCCTCGGAGGCTGCCTGATCCACCCTTGCGCGTACCGTCGGATGGTAGCCACACGAACCGACGCGAGACCCAGATGTCGAATCACGTCCGTCAGCTCGGCGACGTTGCCATCGTCGGCGAGCATCTCGGGTGTCGGGAACCGCTGCATGACCTGGTGAAAGGCGGGGATGGCGGCGGTGCCCTTCGTTTTAACGAGGAAGGTGACGGCGATGAGGAGCCTAAATGGGTCACGAGCCAGCTGTTCCTGAATAAGGCCAAAGAACGGTGCTGTCAGCGGTGGAAATGGGATGCACGAAACCGTGCCCCGCCGAGGCCGTCGAGCCAAAGGCTGTAATGATTGCGCACGTTTAGCATTCGTCTCGACGAAGTAAGGTGAGCGTGAGCTCCTAGGCGGTTGTTGCCTCAGCCTACCTTGGTGGAAGTTAATCCCAAAATTCCCGTCATCCATTTGGCCATCCTCATCGTCGTCATCCTGCCTATCGTGGCGGTAAGCATCGTGGTCGTGGAGTAACGCGAGATTGGGGTCAATCATATTCGCTGGTACTGCCGTGTAGTCGCCGCCCATCTCAGAATACTGGTGAAGAAAGCTCTCCTGCTCGTGCTCATCCTCCTCGTCCCCGTCGTGCCACGCCGTTAGGTTCGGGTCAATCATCATCGGCGAGACGTCATCGTGATCGAGGCCGGGCGTGTGAGTCCGGCTGTTAGCGCTGTGGTGGGTGCTGGTGGCGGTATTGTTGTTCGTGGGGTTGTTAGATCTGTGGGTAGTGGGGTTACTCCTATTTTGGTTATGGCTTTGATAGACTCCGGCATCCGGCGCTCCGTGGAATGGAGGGCTGGCACGCGCTAAGATATGTTGATGGGAGTAGTCCGCCGAAGTCACTATAGGGGCGGAGATAGAGGTAGAAACTGGGAGTGTGGCGGGCATGGCTGCGGTGATCCCATTAGGCACTCCGTTTGTAGGATGCGCCGGGTTACCCCAGAACTGAGATGTTAGTGTAGTTGCTGTTGCTGGCGTTGTTGTTGATGTTGTTGTCGTCGTCTTCCTAGGCGCTGCTGGTTGCCAGGTTTGGTGGTGCGTATGAGTGGCAGTTGATCGAGTGGGACCGCCGGTTGCAGCTACGGGAGTACCTCGTCCTTGTTGAGTCGACTTGAGTAGTGACCGCGCAAGAATACCAAGCAGAGCATCCGTCACAGCCCAGGGGCGCGTGGGGTCATACGCTTGACCTTGAGGAGGATCCATCTAGTACCGATGGGTTGACTGATATGGTAAAGAGGAATGGGAGAAAGCAAGGAAAATGGTGACTTGAGATTCAAGAGGATGGAATCGATGTTCCAAGGGTTCCAAGTGTGAAGATGCCTAACTTGGAAAGAGTCCCGGGCGAGTTAGAAAGTGACCTAGCTCAGGACGTAGTAACGCGACGTGACGCAATAGAGTCAGTGCTGATGCAAAGTAGACCGACCGAACGCGCCGTGGTTCATCGCTTGTGAGATCTAGGGTTTCTGATAAGGTTAGAACGATGAGGATGAAGTATATGGAGTGCCACGTTTAGAATCCTTCTTCTTTTGATAGATAGAGATGAGTGGAATGAGAAAGTTTGATGAAACAGACGCGTTGAAGGTGTTTGCGCCAGTGAGTGTGTAGACTGGGGAAGGGCCAAGGTTGTGATGAGAACTGGAGGAAGCGGTTGCCAGGAGATTTCTCTCATGAATCATATCGTCAACAAAGACCCCAAGTCGCTCCTGCCCCGTGTTGGTGGAGCATCCCCAGCGCTCATCACCCTTGACCATGGAGATTTCCCGATCACCAACATCTCACTGTCCTGATGGATCCACCCGCGCTTTCCATTCCTTACTCTCATTCAACGTCATTCCTTCTCATTTTGACACGCGTCCCGTGACCAAATACTTTCAGTATTCAAAGCCTTGCGTATCGCCGTTGCCGGTCTCGCCTTCATCCTAGCCCAAAGCCGGCGCCAGATAAATAGCGCGACCTGGTCGCATTCGCTGCTCTCCGGGGAAGGACAAAATAAAAAAGACAAGACAGAAAGAAATCGCCCACCAACATACCTTTTTTTGAATAAATGCCTTTAAGGTCTACGCCCAGGTCCGCATCCTAGACGGGACCTTTTCCACGCAACAGGGGGTTGTCTTTTGGGCTTTCGCGTTAGGCGTGGCGTGTCCTCGCGGGAGCCGCCATCGGGATATCTTAGGGGAAATTAACGAGTGAGGATGATGGGAGATTTGAGGAGGTTGGTGGACTCGTCGGGCGAGAGCAGAGAGACAAAACCGCCGATAACCTGCCAACCTTGGGTGCAAAATGAATCAGAAAACTCGGCATCCAGACCTAGGACCGTCACAGAATCGCCATCATGGCTGCGATCCGACACAACTCGAGCGACATAGGGGGTAATTTGGACCTTTATTATGTGATGCCGAAATGGGAAGCATGTTCGAGAAGCTGGGGGGAACCTTATAAGCGGGTATATCACGTGTTCATCGTACCACGCTAAACCCTTTTAAGCAGAACACCAGAACACCAACTTGCTTTCAAATTGGTTCTGGGGGGGGACCAGGTGACAGAGGGGAAGTTGGCAGGTGGCAGTTCATCGCCCTGCTTGATAGGCTGGAGAGGGTTGTTCCTTTCTCCGGTGAGCGGTTCATCGGCATGGTGGGCCAAGAGTGTCGAGGAATCTCTTCGTACGCCCGTACGCCGTATTCTTCGTACTTGGTACTTCGTACGTAGTGAGGACGTGAGCCCATCGTCAGTCAAAAGGAGTACCATTGCACGACGGAAAGAACAATGAAAACCGACCGATGTCATCACCCCATACAGTGTAAATCCATGCTCGGGGCTCGGAAGGAGTTTCCTGCCTTGGGTCACACCAAAAGGCCGACGGTACAATTCGCTATACTTCTTTCATTTAGCGCAATCAGGTCCTTATCTGGTGTTTACTAACAGAATTATATGGCTCCCTCCGAGGAAATCTGTTATGAATTTGTGCCCCTGTTCCTGACCCCCCAAGTCCCTAATCCACTCACCCCACCGTCGTACACCAAACACAATCACAATTGGCAATTGCACGTTTGCCTGCCTGCCCAGTTCCTTCCCACTCCTTTCCAGATCTTCCCAGTGGCGCTCCCCGTACTGTGTGTCCACTGTCCAGGAGTCCAGGAGTCGCAGTGGCAGGATCAATCGGCCTTGGTAGTAATATTCTCCACCCTCCCACGTTGCCTCTACCTTCCTATCGCTCCGTCTCTATCTCCGCTAGAACATTTCATTCCTCTTTCCTTCACTTTACCCATCCCGGATCTCCGAATCTCCCACAATCCTAATCCAACGCCCACCGCGCGCCGAACGGCCCATCGTCTGCGGTTTTTAGAAAAACAACTTCGACATATCCCATCAGTCGAGAGATGAGTAGTCGCGGCGGTAAACTCGCCCCAGAAGTGAACCGGTATGTCGTGGCCTTCCAGTCATTCAGCGCGAGTTGAGGGACCCTCTTTAGCGGGCTCGTTGTTCCGATCCGCCGAATCTTCCTACGATCGAGCGTCAGATTCCATCAATGCCAAGCGATTCGCCCGCCTTCGTCATCACGATGCTATCTTTGTTTTCTCGGTAGAGTCGAGTGCTAACGGTGGATGATTTTTTTTATAGAGCTCTGTTCGTGAAGAACTTGAGGTAGCCTTGTCCCCATCCCCTCCAACGAAGCCTTCGCACTCGATCACGGATCACGATCTTCGACGACTCCCCTCCCCCTGACATGAAGTTTCCGGTCTAACGCTTCACAATGTAGCTACAACGTAACTCCCGAAGAGCTATTCGATCTCTTTGGCAAATTTGGCCCGATTCGGTATGCATGAATGCCCTATACTCGTTCGATTTGCGCTTCAACTCGCCGTTTACTCTTTGGAGATGGTCTTATGACTGACTCTGCTTTTTTTTCAACGTCTAGGCAAGTCCGACAGGGCATTGCCAACAACACCAAGGGCACTGCCTTCGTTGTCTATGAAGACGTAATGGATGCAAAGCAGGCCTGCGACAAGCTAAACGGCTTCAATTTCCAGAACCGATACCTTGTTGGTATGTGACGTGGCACTCCCCCGCAAGCCAATCCCTCTCCCTATTCTCAACGAGGCCATGGCCGCAACTCGGACGTGTTCGATGAGCGTTTCTCGCGGACGTACTCTACTCGAACTAGCCTTTCGTTTATTATCTCTCGACCTTCTTTTTCTCTTTCTCTCTCTTTTTTCTTTCATCCCACTAAACGTTTCCACAGTATTATACCATCAGCCCGAAAAGATGCTCAAGTCAAGAGAAGACATCGAGGCCCGCCGCGAATCTTTAGCTCAGCTCAAAAAGCAGCATGGTATCGATTGACAATTAGACGGGTCTGCGGACCGGCGCCGCGGCAACAAATCGTCCGCAGCCCCGTCTACTTCGTCTTCTTCACCTTCCAGTGAAAAGAGTCCTAGGGATCCGAAGACGATCCTTCGAAAGGACAAGCCGGTGACCGGCGGGCACGCACGTCGCCCCGTCGTGCGCTTTGCTGATGGCCTACGAGGTGGGCTTCAGACCTGTGCATGACGAGACAGCAAACCGCCGTGGTGATGATACATCACGGATAGGCCTTGTTAACCCTTTGTTTCGAAACCCCGTTCTCGGTCTCTTAGCGAAACTTTGTATCGCGCGATGTCGATATCTCTCTCCACTCTTCTGGTTAGGAGGGGTTTTGGACTTGGATGGACAGGGTTGCTGTCGCACATCTTTTCCTGGGAAATCCCGAAATGGGGCATTCTCGTCAGAGATGACGAACTTTTTTTATCAACTCTTCTTGTTGTTCATTTGGCCTGATTCTCAACTTTTTTTTCATGATTACTGTTGTTACTATTATTTCTCTATTCACAGTCTCATAAAACCTATTATTTTCTCTCTCTACATTCACTGAAATGGGACGAGCAACGATCTTGTACGAAAGGCGAAAGTTGTTCATGAACTAGGTTATCAGGGGTTTATCAGGGGTTTTTCGAGGGGGGCTGGCAGGATGTTGTGTGTGTTTGAAAACTACGAAACAGGGAGTATGGGGAACTCGGGAAGATTGGCATATTTCTGCTTGCGAGATTGATCCTGCTGATGGGCTGTGGTCGTGTGCTTGTTGATAGGGTTTTGCGTGTGTGTTTGAACTTGTTCTGTGATTTCCTCTCCATTCAATGCTTACAGATTGCGTACTCTTCATCTCGCTCTCGGGAGAGCACTGTAGGTTGTAGATATGCCTCCTAATGCTGCCATTTTACGAGATGCTTGGCATGAGAGAAAACCAAGCTTGTGGTCAACAACCCAGAATACGTTGAGCCGACCCTACATATGGGTTGTCGCTTGCGGTGTAGCAATGTCTTGCCTGCCTGCATTGTTTGTTGATCCCCTTCCAGGTTGACTCGCCAATCATCCTTCTCCGACGAGGATCTTTTGTCTCGTTCTTGACAGGGTTGAGATGGATGCCAGTGTTCCGTTTCCTGTATTCAATGCATGTGCTGTACTTTTGTTTTCTTCCTTTCCGGGTTATGATTGTCCGTAGACATATGAGCGACGGTATAGATTCGGAATCCGTACTGCGGTTTTGTATGTTAAGCTTCAACCCGCTCACCTATCTCGAAGCTGTGTCCTGGGAGAGTCGAGATCACCTACGGCGCGCAAGTCAAGCCAGGAAATGCCAGAGAAACATCAATAGCCAATATCTCTCCGCAGACCCCTTCCAACACCAAACACAAACAGGACCAGAAAACACACACCCAAACGATGGACAATAAAAGAAGAAAAGAAAAAGAAAAGAAGCATCAAACATGCATAGTTAGTCTCCCCATTCCTCATCGTATACTTTTGCTTGCCGTCCAGGTCTCGTAGCCACTGGGAGGCACATCAATGATATATAGATTTACACAAAAAAGAACTCCCAAAATAGAAAAAAAAAAATAATGGTTGTATTCCCATCCATTCATCCATCCATCCTCGCACATAATTCGCTTCCCTCCTCCCCAAAGCCATCTTCAATCCTTCGAGACCCAGTCAATATACGCCAATCTTTCGCCTCGAGCCACTAATCGTCCTCCACATCACTATACAAAGTGATCTAGCCCCCGGCTTCCGATTCCTTGCCAGCTTCTTTTTCTTCTCCCGCATCTTTAATATACCTTCTTCTTCTCGTCAATGCTAAACTGGCCGGGGCCGCTGTTGACGAGGAGGAGAAGACCGCCGACGATGGAGAGGATCTGGAAGAAGTCGTACTTGGCGAAGTCCTTGTGGGGGTGGAGCTCGCTCAACTGAAGAACACGCACAAACCGTCAGCATTCCCAATCATTATAGCAGTACAGGGGGTAAGGAGTCGCAATTTCATGCGCGGAACCAAAAGGGAGGGAGGGGCCAAAACTTACAGTCCAGAAGTTGTTGACAAGAACATTAAAGATGCTCAGAATAACAACCAAAAGCGTAGCGCTAAACTTCGCCTTAAACCCAACAACAACCATAATACAAGCGACAGCACCCAAAAGCGAAACGAAAACCCTCCAAAGCGACCACTGCCCCGAAAAGACAAAGCCAATAAACAGGAAAATGAGGAGTACACGGCCCGCAAGCTGGAAGTACATCCTCCTATCCTTCTCGTCGAGCTGGGGAAGTCCGGCGAAGGCCTTCGTCTTGCGCACCCACGAGTCGGAGAGAACCATCATGAGGCCGCCGATAACGGAGAGGTTGCGGAGGAAGAAGTTGAGGTCGAAGATGAGGCCGTAGCCGAGGGCTTGAGTGACGACGACGCCCATGAGGCCGGCGACGGCGTAGTCGGAGTATTTGCGGGCGATGACGAGGGTAGAGCAGACGGTCATGGCGATCATGTTTACTATGAGGAAGAGGTGGGTGACGCCGTTGGGGACTGGAGAGAAGGTTAGCAGGAACCTTCATTTCGAAGTATATATAGCGCTCTAGACGGCCCAGTATACTGCGCCTAAGCTAGGACAGGGATGATGGACGGGTGTTATATGACGTACTGTGACGGAAATCATGGAGGTAGATGAGCTGGTCGTTCCATTGTGTGAAGATGCGAATGGTGTCCTCAATGAAGGTAACGACGATAAGGAAGCGGCCAATGGCGGGGAGATAGCTATTGACAATCAACGAGTCAGCAAAAGGTCGACAGCAAACGAGTCCCTCCAGGAGGAAAGAAAACGATCCTCAAATTGAAGATCATGTCCGGATGTAGTCCGTAATCCAATCGAAAAACCTGGCCACATCTACCACCCACGGGGGGGGGGGGGAAACCTAGGAGCAAACTGCCCCCTCCAAATGAGCTCGCGGGAATGCAAAACATACGGTTTTATGGGCTCGCTAATCTTATCCAACAGATCCTCAATCTTGCTCGTCTGCTGCCTAATGGCATCAAGGGGATTCGATTCGTTTTGGGGACTGGAGGCGCCGAATTGAGGGCCGGCCGCGCCTAGACCATAGGAAGGACCTCGAGATGTCATGGCGAAAGGAGAGTTCTGTCGTCGATAAAGGAGAAGAAGGAGGTAAAAAAACTCAAAAGGTCAAGAAGACCGAGACGAAGAAAATAATGGCGATTGAAGAGGACTCGGGTCTAGAATTGTCTCCCGACTGGGGTTTGCGGAGGGTTTGTTCTGGAAGGAAGGAAAGCTTTCAGGCCAGCTGCGTGGAGTGAGGTTGAACGGAGGGGGGTGTGGTCGATATTGGGACAGGTGTTATTTTCGATGTGAGAGGGGGTGGGCCGAGACGTTTAAAAGACCTGCCGGAGCTATCCAAGGATGCGAGAGGCGAACCGACGGACCACCGACTCGATGGGATCGGGGAGTGTAAAGAGACAGAAGAAAAAGAAGTCGTTAATCAAGGAGAGTAAGGAGAGTTGAGAAGGGAGAAAAATGAGGCTAGAGATCAAGATGGACGAGCAAAAGCCAGAAGGAAGCAGCGACGTCGTGGGAAGGGCCTGGGCCTTTGAATCTCGCAGTTGGAATGGGAGACGCTAGCGGAGAGGTTTTGACGGAGCGGATGGTTGGACTGATGCAGGGGTTTATTTTCTGCGACGACGGGTACATTCCCTGGTCGATGCTTCAGTACTCCAGTCCTTTTTTTGAGGGTTCAAGACTTTGGAGTTGAGGCCAGACTGGAAGTTTGAATTGGTGAGCTTTGGGCAACGGGCCAATGACGGTGTTGGAATAGGATCAGAAGGAGCCCATATTTGCACCGAAAGGGTACAAATGTAGTAAGGTACATGCAAGTACTGAGGTACCTGGAAAACTGCTGACTGTATTGGGGCTTGTACAACTGGAGAGTACCTGTCTGGCACAGAGCAATGTGTCCTTTCACAAGCCAGGTCCCGTGGAGGCCCAAAGGTATTTATCGAGTAATTGTTAGCAAAATTACATTCTACACCACACAAAATAGCATGATAATTTATGTGTCTCGGATATAGAGATACTCTCTCACGTCGGTAGATTGACCTGCCGCTAATCATTAAGATCATCAGACTTTTCCAGACGAAAGACAGTTAGTTACCCGGCTGAGCTTCTTGTACTCTGGTACTTTACTTCACACGAAGTACTCCAATGAGCAGGTCGGCGATGAACATTTCGAACTCAGGACAGCCACACTTGTACAGCCACTTGGCTTGACACCTCGAGCAACTGAGCCTCCATCATCAAAATGTTTGATGGGTTCCACCCTGGACTGCATCCAACAGGGGACACTAGCCACCACGATCTCTGACACTCTTGTCCTAGCGCACGACCAGAGCACGCATGTCTGAACTGAAACACGCAAAGTTCCCAAGTTGCCCACAGCAAATACCACATTGTTGTGACCGCAAGGCGGACCCTGAGCGCCAAAAACTAAGCAAGCGCTACCCTGGTTCGGATCATCTGCTCCTCCGGGAGGCTGAAGGATCTCGAATTTTGAATCCGACTAGCCTTCCGTACCGGTGCCTCTAGTCGTAGGGTCTTTTGAGGAGCTACATTTGCAAGACCTCTGCCCGAAGCGTCTCTCCCTCATGGCTGGCCGTAGTGCGGCAGCTGGCTCTTCCGAGATCTTGGAACGTATGCTAGTGCGGCGCAGGCCGGAGGTTTTGTGATGTTCCGGGAGGATTTGTATCTATTCTAGGAAAGTCTCGAATATCTATGTACATTACTCAGGATATCGCAAGCGCCCTCCCTTGCCCCAACACCTTAGCCATGTATGTACGTCCATCTGCAAAAATCCTCTTCTCTATTGAGGAGTGTTGATGTATGTGTATCCATCGGAGTCCTGCGTCCGAAACCAGATTCCCTTTTCACCATGCCTCCATTCTCTGGCCCTTAGCATTGATAGATCTAGCCCCCATCTCCAAATCGTGCGGCCTGCCCGTAGCATCGGCGCGACCTCTCGATCCGATCTCGTCGAGCTCGGTACCGTCCTCGTTCCTCGGGGGCGGATATCGCGGCCAATAATGCCATAACCATCCAGATCATGCATTTGCCACTTTTGCAGGTCCTCTTCACCTCGTCCCAGGACTTCCAAGAATCTTGCAATTCACGCGTCAACTTCCCGTCTGTCCTTTTGATTTATGTGCTGTACGTACCTTTCCTATGTCTTATCATCACCTTATAGAGCCAGAGGGACCATTCGATCAAAGTCGGCACCCAAGCGAATACAGCCAAAATCTGCCCGAGGCTCCATTCGTCGTCCTCGTACCCGTCAGGGGCAACGTCCCTCGTGAGCTGCCGCCGGCGAAATATCGTCATTAGGATCACGTTTTGCTGCGCGACCGTAATCAAAGCCGCTAGCGATAGCGAGAAAAGGGGGGATGTAAAGTCGAGGTCGCGTCCAAAGATATAGTAGGCATCTCCGTAACGCGAACAAAGAGGACCCAGGTCGAGGGTTTCCCAAGCATAAAAATACTGCTGCGCAAAAAAAGGGAATAAGAGGCACTATTCCAATCCCGATGGAAACCCTCTTCAATGTCTCGGCGAAATCATCGTCAAGGCGGGAATTGCGGAGAAAGGGTTCTTTGCAGATGAGCCGGGCCGCTTGCAGACAGGTTGAGTCTTGGCGGTTGGCGAAAATGACAAAGGACCAAATGAAGGCGAGGACTATCAATAGTGTGGCGACCATCCGTGACAAGCCATCTCTAACGGATGTCTTTTTTTTTCAGCATGGGTAAGAAGGGTAAGAGGTGTGCTTCGAGGCTGCCGTCTTGAGCTACGATGAGGAGCTGGTGGTAGAGTGCTATCAAGAGATTTTCCATTTGAAGGGAAAGGACGTCTTTCATCAGATCCATCTCGGATTGGGTGAGGCCTCGCCGTTGATAGTTCAGGAACAGTAAGGAAACCATTACAGCCGCCCAGAAGAAGCAATGGGTGAGCATATAGGGGCGGGAAGCCGCCGCGAGGGATCGGAGCCCTTCCTGCGACAAGAAGAGGGTGGGAATACTCAGTGCGACTACCAAGAGAGCGAGGGCGGTCTGTATGGAATATGCGACCACGGCCTTTGACTGAGTGTTAGCGCTGGTTCGGCGCGGGCACTTGAAGAAATGTTGATTTATGACACACCCCAATTCCTCCGATATCTGGGTTTCCAACCCCGAATGCTATGGTGCAGAGTTTGGGGCATTCCGTGAATAACTGCGTGTGATTTGCTGCTTCGAAGATGTCCGAGAACTCTTTGAAGACGTCGCAGTCTACGGTGGTGTCCATTCTTTTCTTCTTCAAGCCTCAAGACCATGGAAAGGGCCCTCAACGGGTCGGCTCCTGTTCGAACAGCACGAAGCTAAAGAGGAGAGATACCAATGTAGCCTGCACATATATGGATAAGAGCTCCAGTATAGTTAATTACTTGAAAACAAATGATGATGAACATTAGTCAAGGAGTTTACTACGTCAAGAAACAGAAGAGTTTTTGAAGCTCTAACCCCATGGCCAGGCACTCCACCAAAAGCCCGTGAAGTGGCGCATCTCATACAGCCTTGGCTTGCATGCATCCCCGGTCGGTGTTGGCGAATAGCGTGGTCCGGTTCCCTTGGTTGTCGAGAAGAGCTGAGCCGGCGTCATATTCCCCTCTAGCACTTAAAGTTACCGGGCTAGACAAAGCAAACAAGCCTAAATCCCGATTCCTCTCGGGACTATGTCTTCTGAACAGAATTGAAAGGTGTTGTTGCGTGGCCGGCATTGGGCTTTTGGCGGCAGTCTATGCTTCCCAGAGCGCTCCATTGACCACTTGGCCACTGGTCGTGGTCTTACCACTTGAGCTACTCGGTTGGAAGTTCTTGCCATAACCTCATATATAAAGCGTATGACCGCGGCCGAGTGCGACGAGGAAGGTACGGAAGGCGCTCTTTCCCATGATAGTTCTCGTGTACGAAGTATTTAGAATAGGACCTATGCGGGTCCATCGGCCACCAGTTCAAAGGAGGTTACAACCACTGACTTGGCATCATAACTAGCATAGAGCTCGTCTTCGAGAAGAACGCCTCGGCGGACGAGTCACCTCTTTCTCAAATCGCCGGCCACTGGTCTCCTATATCCTGACCGGTATCGGCTCGGTAGGACCAAACCGTCTTTCTCAGGACCTTTCCTTCTGATCACACTGCTTTGTAATACGGATCGAGCGGACTTTCGTCGAATGGTCCATGCTCGACATATTCACCTCTGCCAGAACAACCTGAATGCTTCAAGCTTGATGCCTCACAACTTGTATTGCATTTCCACGTAGTTTCTTGTGTGTCATGGGGGGCTCTGTTTCGGCCTTATCTCCGAAGTATGAAGTAGAATAAACCCTAGACCAGGGGGCTTGTCTCTATGAAGTTGAGAAGGTTAATGAGATTCAGAGTACATGCCCAGAGACCGTCCCCAGGACATCCTCATATATTCCATTAGAAAAGTAGAGAAGGAAATAAACAAGGCGAGAAACCATCCCGAGAAATAAAACCATTTCGCCAAATCCCAGATATGCTAAGAAAACAAAACGATGCCGAGTCCCTCATAGCCCAGCATCGACTCCCTCCCCAAAAGTCTAGTGTGCAGAAGACAAATCAGGCGTTATCGTCACTCACTCAGCCCGCCCCCCTCTCCCCTTTTCTTCCCCTCTCTCTCTCTCTTGCGCGCGCGCTCTCTAGTTCCTCGCCTGAAACCCCCTTTCATTCCCCTGCTGCCACGAAAACCTATTCGCCCTATTCTCCTCCCCCGTCGTAGCCGGCAGCTCCACCGGCGCCTCCTGCGACGGCGCCTCATAACTAACCTGCGTCGTCCCCGTAACATTCGGGACCACGAACCCTCCATACCCGGGACTTCCAACCTGTCCATGCGCCAGCGGCGGACTCCCGTGTCCCTGCGGCGGGCTACCCATCTGCACCTGCGACCACCTTTCGTTGGAGGTAGCCAAGCTCATGGGCGTGAGCGCCTTGTGCTCCATACCGGGCGAGAACGGCGAAGAAGGCGGCACCGTCGAAGCGCCGCCGTACCCGCTGTTCTGCACCATGCTCTTCCGGTACGCGCGTTCCATGCCGCCGTTGCGGCCGCAGTAGTAGATGAGGCCGGCGGCACCGAGGAGGACGGCTGCGCCGCCTATGGCTATGCCTGCTATGGCGCCGGAGGAGAGCCCGTGGGATTGGTTCTGGTTGGTGTCGTTGGAGGTGTCAGGGGAGGATGTGGAGGAGGGAGAGGGGGAGCCGGAGGTGGTGGGCTTGTTGGGGTCGCCTTCGCTGGGCCAGTCTTGCCCGGGGATTAGTTCGAATTCGGCGGCTTCGACGTATTTGAGGTGGCCAGCTAGGGTTTGGTTTTCGTTCTGGGAGGGTGGTTAGACGGTGGAAGAGGGGAAGGATTTGGACTGAGAATTCTGGGGGGACTTACAGGGTTGATGACGCCTATCATGTGTTGGCCCATGCAAGAACCGACGGCACCGCAGTAGAAGAAGATGGGATTGGTGTCGTTGACTTTGACATGAAATACTGGGTTCTGTAGATGATGCCACGAACCATTAGCAAGTTGAATGTATAACCCTGGCTTGTTGAGAGCTGAGACTAGTCGGCCAGTCTGCCAGACCAACTTACCTCTTCTGATATGCCGCTCACAATCTGAGGCTGGCTATAAAAGCCAACACGATTCGCGCCAACATATTCGTAGGGAATACAGCCGTGTTCATAATCGGCTCGAATCACGGAGTGATCTGGAGGGTAGAACTTGAATTCTACAGACGCAGGTCACAAAGAAAGATCAGCTCGGTTCCCCTCATATGAAAACTCCCATCGGAGTGTTCCCTAGAGTAAAGATCCTAGCAGTAACCACATAAACTTACCCACTGTATCGCCGGGTTTCGCGTGGGTCTCGTTGGGCGTAAACTTGAATCCCGCCTACGTAGTCGTCAGGTCAGTGTCTCGAGTTCCGAGAAGTGATTTGCGAAAAAAGGCTCCTTCCGATATGTCTGATTGATTATCCACGTACCCAACCAACAAGAACTGTATGTGTCTGCGGCGCATCGCTCGTCGACGAAGGCGCGCTCGACACCGTCGCCGATTGAGCTATCGTTCCCACGGCGAGGAGACCGAGCGTCGCCGTGACGTAGCGTAACATCTCCGACCCGTTGGAAATATGAAACGAAAAAAAAAGAAACCAAAAAAAAAGAGAGGATCTTTCTTGAGCTCGGATTCTTGCAGGGCCTATGCTTCTATTTTCCTGGGGGCGATCTTTCCCGTCGAGTCGGGTAGGTGCTGGTAATAGAAGAGCGAGTATGAACAGGTGGAGCGCGTGTAAGTGTGTAAGTGAGCCAGAGATATTTGAGGAAGAGGAAAAAGATTCTGATCCGCGCCACCGATTAAAGAAGAATAGGTTTCAATTCAAACTGCAAAATATGGAATAGAGGAGAGGAGAAAAGAAGGCACGGGATTTTCGAGCCTTCCCAACAATGGGATGAAGAAAAAGAAGGAAGAAACCTCTTTGGGAAGAGGGAAGATGGGGAGGGGGCGTGGGAGAAGACGAAGAGGAACGGTTTGCGTGTAAACGGCGGATCTATTGGGGGCTGTTGGACGGAGCCAACAACGCCTCTCTACTGCAGTACTCTACGCAATAATGCTAACAACTTACAAGGAGCCTGCATATTGATCTTTATGTACAAATGGGAGGGGAACTCTATGAAAAGATACAAAGTGAGAGTACGGCGGGAGGTATCAGTTATATCCATCTGGTAAGAGTATATTTGCTGCTTACGGTCAATATGCAGTGATACCGCATTTGGGAAGCTTAGAGGGGGGGTGAGATGAGGTGCAGTGAGATTGCCCAGCCAGTAGGAATCGGTCCAGCTGCATGCCCAGATGTCCAGATACCTCACAGCCCAAGCGCAGCCTTCGTGGGCACGAAGTACTCGGAGGACCGTAAAGAAGAACACAAAGGATGATGTAGAAGGTGGCATTATAATCAGGGAAGTTTGGGGGTGGCTGCGACACGACACCTACATCAACGGACAGAGAGTTCGAAAGAGGCAGATCCCTTAGCATTACCGGGAATGGAGAGCACGGCGGGAGACTTTGACTCGCAGCTGCAGCGTGCGGATGAAATACCCAGATCCCATTGCATCGACGATCATATTGTTGTATGTGTTGGCAACAAAGTGAGAGATGCGCGTGTCTACATGCCGGGCTGTTGGGTGTTGGAAGGAAACGAAAGGGAACGAACGAACCACGGCAAAGGAATCAAGAACCAACAACATTGAGCGCTCCCCCGCTTTCTCCTCTTCCACGCCCGCGGGTCATGTCCGAAGGAAGAAATAAAAAGGAAATGGCACAGACGTGGCGGCGCCACTTGGAGGCGAAGGGAAGCGAGTTGAGCTGGTGCGGAATCGAAGACCGACCCCAATTTACGCAGGGAACTCAAATACGTTAGACTGCATCAATACACAAAGTATTATTATTAGCCCAGCCAAGCCCGCCCAGGCAGTTCATTTGATATCGGCGCTGGCGACATACATGAAGGATTTAGCAAGAAAAGCCGGGCGGCTACTTTTGACGAAAGACTGCTTGTGGTGATTGATGGCTTTTTCTTCAGTCTTCTTGTCACACCAGGAAACTCTTTTTAACTTTTCGACGGCGGCGAGTTTATCTTGAATTGAGTAAGACTGGGGGGGCGCGGAGGTTGGCGGACCCGCGGGCTTGGGGCTTCGGCTGGATGGCCGCAACGCCTCTCGGATTGGACAGGCCCCTGGGATTCTGATGGCTCATGGATGGATTCGTCTGGCTGTGCAGTACGCCACGACCCTTTGAAAGGGCCAGGCTACGAAGGAATAGCTCGTGTCTTGAAGGGGGCTGAATCTTCGTGATGTGAACTGCGCAGGGGAACAGAAGGTCTGACGAACCAAAAATCAGAATAACAAAATTAAAATACAAGAAACGGTGCATTTATTCGGGTTGCCAAGCTCTTTTAAACCGCCGGTAGAATATCGACTTGATCCAGGCTTATTATCTCAAATCCAAGAGGGATTGAATATGCTGCGGGATTTGGGTTTCCCCCGACGCAGTGCTAGGGAAAGGGGCCAGGTGTCCATACCAGGAGGATTGTTTGCCTGACACCTTGTTCTTGGCAGACAATGACGAACATGAAGCTGAATCGTTGTTCGAGAATCCTAGAGAACGAAGCCTGGGCGAAGTGTTGTTACGCAAGACGACTCGGTCTTATCACCATTTTCTTGCCTCCCGTGCCTTTTTAGTAAGGTACAAAAGAGGGATAATGGGACAATACAGGTATTACCTAGACTTTTATTTCCTCATGCGTTACCGAGACCAAGACCGAGATGAATGGCGATCTTCAGCCTTCGTTCTGGTCCGCGCAATCTTCGTGTTTGGTTACACAAAGAATCCATTAAAAGGCTCAAATACTGATCGATAGTGATCAATGATGCTTCACCAGATCGGCGGAGACTCATGCCAGATCCAGATCCATATTCGTACAACGATGCCGATGCTCTCCCGTCTCTAATATAGCCGAGATGGAATAGAGAACAAATTGAATATTTCCTGATAGTGGGAACGACCTTTGTAAGCTTTGCTCAGCAGTCCTTTGGTCTCCCCCGCTCTTCGCTCTTCTTTCCAACTCTCATGGGTCGCTGAAAAAGGACAAATCATGGATCTGATTCTCACGTCTTTTCCCCGAGCCAGTCCCGAGAAAGGAAAAAAAGAAACGCATTCATTCATCAGGATTCGCATTCCATTCCAGATGTGTTTGCTGTTCGGTTCATCAATTGATCTAGTCCGAAGAGGGTCTAGTGGTATTAGCAGTACTTCGTCCTCCATAGTGTCCTTCGGAGTGGAGTGTTTCCAGCCCTACCACGATGCAGTCCAAGACCCGCTGAGAAGACACCAAGACCAGACCGTGGCCAGGCCTGCCGGCCATGGCATTTGATGCCACATGGCAATAGTTCCAATGCTACCTGTGTACTTCGCAGTAATAAACTCTCGTTGGCGTCGAGACTCGCTCAGGCTCTAATTTGACCCTCAACGACCCTAAAAGCCCCCACGAACTTTCTGCAGCGAACCGCCCCAGCGGAGCATGTCACTCTCCCCAGCTCCTCGGGGATCAATACCGTCTTCGGTTAGGCTTAAAAAGAAGGACAAACCCTAATGTTGACATTCCAAAGCACGTCTTTTTCGATTGAGCTGAGGGAACAACAGCTTTTTTTGGAGTATTCCAGACTTGAGAGACTCGGACTTTTTTCTTTTATAGTTATCTTGATTTTTATTTTATTTTCCTGCATTTTTGGGAGGTGCGAGTGGACTCTAGTCGATGGCTGTGAAGGACGGCAGGGAGGCTGTCACTCCGAGGGAGGCGGCGTCCTTGAATCCAGCTCCTCTCTTCTTCTCAGATTTTAGTTAACGGACAGAGGAGGTCCTGATCTGTTTTACAGCCACGAGGGAGCTCGTGCTAATTCGTCAATTTCCCCAATGATTGTTCACTGGGAAAAGAGAGAACGAAAATCGCTGGTCGGATTCTGAGTTAAACCTAAGCCAGCTCCTGGCTGGGCAGCTGACCAGCTAAATCTCACCGAAACAATTAGACAACTCAAGCCATAATTAAGACCGTCAATGAGCGAGCGAGGACATGTTCTTGCTATGCTGTTAGTGCTGACGGGCTTAAATCTTAAGAGGCCTCGATACGAGAGGAACCCTGGATCTCGCTCCCGCCCCGGGGAAGACAGACCAAGTCCTTGATCTGTTCCCAATGACTGCATCTTATGACCTGCCAAATGTCAAGTCGATCCCTCGTCTCAAGCAAACTTGAGGTTCTCTCTATCCACCCGACCCTTGACGTTCCATTAGATCAATACTTCTATTCTCCGCCTCGCTCCTACGGCCCCGGTCCCTGCCTTTTGCTGCCACGTCGTGGGAGACTCTTTGATCATTCGTCGCTTCCGTCCGTTCACTACGCTTGACCAACATCAGCCGAGCTGGAGAGCAGAGCCACAGCACCGCACAGCATCTACCCCTATAGTTCATATTCAGGCTTCTCCATGTGTTAAGTGTTGTACGGTATCAATATTATTTGAAGCGCCGAAGCCTCGAAGGCAATGCCTTCTGTCACTTCTTTGGCCTTGCTGAAACTTTAGGGCCCTTAGAGTGAGGACGAGACTGACGAAGAGTACGAACCATCCGACTCTTTCGATCCCGAAAACCCTAAATCTTCCGAAACAACCCTGGGTCTTAACCGCTCTCTCTGTGCTTTAGTCTCTTGCTCTCTCTGGTCACTCTTCCAAGTCAACTGCTTATGCATCGTCAGGTACACGAGCTGAAGCCACTCGTACTCGTCATCTCTAATGTGATCGAGAGATGTAGTTTTGAGTATATGAAAGGAAACCGTAATAGGATCGGTAGTGTCGTCGAGCGTAGCTTCAAGGACTCGGATAGCTGTATCGGTGACGCTTGTGATGCGGACCTAAGTAAAATCGTATCAAATCGTTAGTCAAGCGAGCGCTCTAGCGAACTTCCGACATTGACGAGAAAAAAAGGAGCACCCGTACTCGGCCCTCTACGGGAATATTCGCCGTGGCTCTCCGTCGGCCAAGTAGGGCAAAGGCACATTCGTGTTCCCCTATCAAGAGCCCAGATCCACCATCGCCGATGTCAGGGAATCGTGCCGGCTGTCGGTGGTGGAGGATACACCCGCGGATGAGCCTACTTTGATCTTCGAGGATCGAAACTACGCGCCATGATCGGCCTGATTGATTGTAGGGCGAAACGAGAGCTTTTTCCCATCGTGAACCCAGGTACGGTCTAGAATGCCCCCGAGGTAGCTTGTTAGATTTGCAGGACTAATAGAAAAATCGTCGAAGTGGTGGGCGGCGGACCTACGGACGACAATTCCAAAGGTCCTTGCCGCGGAGGGCGTAGTTTATGCAGGCTCCTTCGAGATGACAAGCCCACTCGTACGGAGAGCAAGGTATCGGTTCTACATCGTCATATCCACCGCCGGTAAACTTGGGAAGAGTAGATGGAACGAAACCGCGAAGTGCTTCGAGATCGCTCTGAGGTAATGGGGGTATCCGTGGCTGATTGTCGAGTTTGACATGAGTAGTGATGCTTTTGGTACTAGGGTTTCCCCGGGAAAGCTTCCGGCCTTCTATTGCAAGGCGGGTTAGCACAGGATCCGCGGTGGCGGCCATGCTGCTGTCTCTTAGTTTTCATCAGATCATTGACGAGGTTGTTTTGATCTCTTGATGCGTCTCTTGAGATCATCTCGAGTGTTTACGAAGATACACGTGATGCGAGTAAACAGAAGGACAATTAAATGGTCCTCCGCGCTGGGGCCACCCGAGCAACCACGCTTTGTAAGAATATATCTACTTAAACAATCCTAACACTCACTTATCCGAAACGAGAAACTACATTGCTTCAACATGGACTTTAAAGTATTCGTTGATTCCCATGGTATATTTACTTACTTCACGTTTCCGTAAATGCCATGTCTCTAAAGCCTATGACCTCAGTAAACACAGGGTCTGCGTAATTCCGCAAAGTCTAGGGGGGACACCGCACTATTGAAATCTAATCGGAAGACCTATACAGCTATCTTGCTCTTATTTGCATGAAACTTGGGTGCTAAAATCGACATGGTGCGGGGTATTTCTGCTCCATTGTCCCTCCCGTGGCCGTTGCCGTTACCGTCATGTTGCCTTCATACCAGGAGGAGATGGAAGATATTTAAATAGTAAAGATACATGCAGACTTGTAGACACCAGTTAGGAGGGCTGGTTGGCAGGGGGAGAGCCCTCAGCCTGCCTGAAAGAGGAGGCCATCTGATGGGGTACTATCGTGACAACCCCTCCTTCCTTTCCCAATGTGCTATGATAATCTGAACTCGTCGCTGAGCTTAATTGAGGCAACTTCAAGAAGAAATGCCGGATACAGAAGAGTTGGACCAACTCGCTAGATATTGGTCCGACACTGCGCGGGAACTAAACATCCTAGATAAGTCCCTTGCCGACATCAAGTCACATACGAATGACGCCCACTCGTCCGCCTCGAACATTTCCTCGCGCTCCTACCATTTCCTCCGCGTTTTACGACCCCAGCCTATAGACCCCGACCTCGTCGTTCTTACCGACCACCTAAAGCGGCTAGGACGAGTTTCTAAGCGCCATATCCTAGCATTTGAGAAGTTATTCCGATTACCAGATCAACCTAGACAACCCCAGGAATCCCGAGCGCGCCCCGAGGGTCCTAAGACGAGAACACCCGAGATCAAGAGCCACGTTAACCAGGACCCATTCCCCTTAGTGGCTGACTGGAAGAATCTCAGCAATCGGCAAAAGTCCGACCATGCCTTGGAACACTTTTTCCGTCTAGCCGACTGGCTCGCCGATCCAAGCACCCGAACGGCCCAACCTCCGGCTGCTGTCCTCGGAGCCTTCTCCCGGGCCTGGAACCTCTTCACCCAGCTGAATCCGGACACTTATCGTCATTGGAGCCGAGGGGTGCTGTCTAGCTTCGCCGTCGATCTCGAGCCACCTATGCGTAAGCTGGATTTGAAGCGTGCTGATGTCGTGCGGCCGTCTTCCCCGATGAAGGAGGAGGGTGCGGAAACCGATAATACGACGAGTGACGAAGATATATGGAGCTTTAGCGATAGATTTGGTGAGCTGCATCTCGATGAAAGCCCCCTCGCTCGCCTGGGCGACTCTAGACGCGCGGGGTTGCATGAGCCAAGAGAACCGGAACCTGGTGCCACTAAAACTAGCGATGCCACTCAAGGGGCTCAGAGCAGCGATGAGGATGGTCCTAAACGCACTCATACCGAGAGCGTAGTAGCCGACCTTTTAGCTAGCCTTGTCGACGCCCTCGTATCGACACTCCTGAATGGTCCGTACATAGGTGTTGCCTCGACAACTGACCAGATACGCTTCACTCTTGGTGGTAGGGAATCTGATGCACCTACGTTTAAACTGACTGCCTGCGTGGATGGGTATATTAGGATATCAGATCCCTAGGGCTGTCCGTTCGTGGCTATTTTTGAGGTTAAAGCGAGACCGAGGCCAATATTCAACCGTGATAATATTGATCAGGTGCGGAGGCAGGAGGCTGCTGAAATTGCGGCCATGGAGTTTGTCAATGGGAACCGTAATGATCCCGATACAGACGAGGGCCACTCGAAGAGGTTTGTCTGCCTCCTAATTAGCGTAAGTAGCACCTCTGACTTCGTCTTAGGGGTGGGCTGCTTCCGTCGCAAATCCTTATATCTGCCACACCGGAGGGGATATATATCAGCGTCGCTGAAAAACCTCGGGGGTGGCAAAGCTACATCTGCGATGGCAAGAGCCAGGTGTACCCCAGGGATGGGAGGCTAGGCGTCCATGATATGCTGACGGTCTGGGAATACGGGCCCTTGCAATTAGAGAACAGGTTGCACCTCAAGACATTCGGCTTCATAATAGCCGCATTACTTGCGAGTCAACTCGATAGGCGGCAAGGGGCAAAATCCTCTGGGAAGTAACCCGCCTGCTGAGGCTCCAAATTAAGCGTGGGGGATAGGCAAGGCGCGGGCATGCGACGGGTGGTCAGGGGAGAACTCCTCGATACAGTCACTGACAATGGGGAGCTGAGGGATATTCATTAGTAACAAATTAGATATATTTACAGATGCAGTATTTATATAGAGGCCAAGCAAATCAATTCAATCTATTGGGAAGGGGGTTTTGCTGATAGGTGGGCCCTTCCACCATTCTACAACCTCCAGTTGTTGTCATGTCGTAGGAGGCATATGCGGTCAAACTCCTGCGTAACTCGAAAGACTAGTTACAGAGGAGGTGCCGAGAGGTCGAGAGGGTGCGGAATTGCCCTGGACACTGGCATCTACTAAACTGCCTCGCAGTAACAAGCAAACGGAGAGATAAATGCAGGGCGATGTTCGTATAAATCTCCTGCTGGATACACAACGGATTCGTGAGTCTATGAAAATGCGCAAGTGGTATCTCATAATAATTACAAGAAGAACAGACAAAAAGAAAACCGTTCTAAACCTACTCCCCCCTCTCTCTCACTGCTTCTTCGTCTTCTCCTTCTTCGCCGCCATCAACCCACTCTCCACAACCAACTTCCCCAAACACCACAAATAACAAACCACGAACCCAGCAGCCCCCACGCCCACATTCACAACAACCCAAAGATCCGGCTTCCCCACAGGCGGCGGCACAAAGGCCTCAGCAACATGCCAAGCCCCCATAGCGACGTAAAACCCCAGGTGCACAATACCCGTGGCCCACTTGATCCACGCGGGGAGGTGCTGCGCGTCGGAAAAGTACACATTAAACGACGTGGGCGGGAGACCGAGGAGGTAAGCCCACAGGAAGGTGAGCACGGCGTAGGGGATGCGCAGGTCGACGCGGGCGAGGAGGGGGTACATGGTCCAGCAGCCGAGGAGATTCGCGAAGCCCACCCACGCGCGGGTGTCCTTGGACATGCCGTGTTTTCCAGCGAGGAGGAGCGTCATGGGCATGAGGGGGAGGAGGACGCTCTTTTCGTGGACTTGGTAGCTGAAGAGGAAGAAGCCCCAAGCTGTGGCGGCGAAACCGAGGGGGAGGAGGGTCTTTTGCGGGCGGAGGAAGAGGATGACGTTGGGGGGGATGATGGAGAGGAGCGTCGCGGCGAGGGAGGCCTTTTGGAGCAGTTCGGCGGGGTACTTGCGTAGCTTGATGAGGACGTTGAGAGCGCACCAGAAGTTGGCGACCTTGTCCTCGAAGAGGCCCCTC
The DNA here is from genome assembly GCA_034774675.1 of Scedosporium minutisporum. Lineage (NCBI taxonomy): Eukaryota > Fungi > Ascomycota > Sordariomycetes > Microascales > Microascaceae > Scedosporium > Scedosporium minutisporum. Next base: position 27,143 of record SJVG01000369.1, read on the forward strand.
GCGAAGGGGAAGACTCGGTGTACCATTTGGACTAGTTGCTCCACCACGGGATAGTAAAAGGATTCGGTGTCGAGATAGTTAGTGATCCACGGTAGGAGTGGCAGCGGCTCCGGCGGTCCGTTAAAGTCCGGACGAGCTTTGATTCCTTGGCTCGCATCGCGCAGAGTACCGAGAACAATAGGCAGAACAAGCAGCGCAAACGAGATGAGCGTAACGGCCGCAATGCCCATCAGCCTCTGCAGGTTAAGACGCGGCGTGACGCAGCTGCCGAGCAGGTAGCTGAATATAGCAAAGGCATAGTACAGGGCCATCTGCTTGAACCCGAGCGCCGCCACGAAGAACACCGACGCCCAGAGATACCGCTCAGCGAGCAAGCTCGACATGCTGGCGAGCACGAAGCCCAGCATGACGGTGTTATACTGGAAGTGCACGTGATCGACGAGTATGGTGGCCGGCTGCATGAGGAAGGCCGTCAGAGCGAGGGCCATGCTCCAGGTGGACACACCGTTGAGGCGGCTGTAGCGGCGGATGAAGATGACGGCGGCAGGGATGTAGATGAGGTATTCGGACACGATGACGGTGGCGCGCATGAAGACTTTTAGAGAAGGGTCGTCGGAGCCCCGGGACGTTAAGAGGGCGAACCACGCGGGGTCGATGAGGGAGCCGATCTTGCCGCAGAGCCAACTGTGGTAGGCTGTGAGGGGAGGGTAGTCGAGGCCCCACCATTGGAGGTCGTGGAAGTACCATTGCGAGATGGGGAGGTGGGTGGTGATTTCCATCCAGTGTCGCTGGGCTTCGTAGTCGCCGAACATGGGGGGTTTCCGGAAGCCTGGTGGAGGTTTAGTAGATGTACTCGTACAATCACGACACCAAATTGGAAAGGCAAACGCGGGAGGGAGAAAGAAGAAGCCCCGGTATCCGCTGTCTCAAAAACTCACCCGAATATCCCCAGAGCCCGGCAGCCCACCGAAACAACCCGACCACCATAAGAATCAGCGGCAGAACCTCCCACTGCGACACTGAGCTCCTAGCCGGCCACAGGAAAGACGCGAGAGGAAACGCCGGGGCGCGCACGAGGGCCTCGGACTTGGAGAGCTTGCCCTGGTCGAGCTTGGGTCGACGCCTCGGCTTGTGCGGCGAGGGCGGAGGGCGAGCCATTGTGGAGATCGTGTGAGGAGAAAATGGGTGTTGAGGTTCGGATTTGCCGGGTTGAGCTCCAGAGGTTTGGTATTTCCTCCGCTTTTGCTCTTTGGTGGTGAATTGGGCTGGATGGGGGGCGTTTGGGAGCTTATCGTCCCATTGCTCATGGGATGCAGTTGAACAATTCAAGGTTGAACAACGAACAATGTTGAGATGGTTATGTCATCAGGGGAGGTGAAGTGAAGTGTACTTTAGCAGGTTCCGGGGTAATGGAAGGTCACGTGGGGCTACAGTGGTGGGTGGCTCATCTGTGACCACTTGCTTTCAATTGAACATTGATCAATTCTCTTCATCGTCATCTCTAGGCATGTGAGTAGAAAATATCAAGATAAAGAAGGCATCTGCTACATGCTCAGCCTTAGCTCCTATATTTGATCACTGATCAATTGATGAACCTGAAGAGCCCATAATGTGCAGTATTTAGAGCTAACAGTGAAATCTATCCTAACATCTCCTAAGTTTACAAAGTACCTTAGTAGACAGTCTGTCCATGAAGTACACATCTCCATAAGTTGGGCTACCGAAAATGGCAGTGCCGAGTCTCCCTGCCTAGACCTTAGCTCTAGTACGATGAGAATGCGCCAATGGGGGTGTCGGCGAAGTGATCTGCGTCATCGGCCTGAACACAATTCGCCGTCTCGAAAGAGAAGGCTACCGTGCCAACGGAAAGACATGCGAGCAGAAATCGACACGAGCTGAGAGCGGCGAAAGCGGCAGCCGCGTAGACAGGTGACGGACCTCCTTTGCAAGGGCCACTTCAAGAAGAGGAACAACAAAGAGCTCAACAGATGGCTAAATGGTATCCCCAGCCGCCACTGCAGAAGGCCATCTTCAGCCAGCCGGAACAGTGTCCTCGAAGACATCTGCAGCAAGAAGGATGAGGACTCCCTGGAGGACGAGATCACGCGCAGAAAGGTCGACACGACTAGCGCCTGGATTGATTATGCCTGGAAGACCATACCGAAGCCGTGATACGTATCGATGATACAAGACATCAACAGTACCCTGCGAAGATGACTCCGGCTGGCGCAGGGCCCGTTTCTATACAGCAAACTCGACGCAGTCTGGGACCCGGGACGCGACCATGCCACGCGGAAACAATTGCGCGACTTGTTGGACAGTGTGGGTGATTTCATTGGTGTTTGACTCTCTTAGAGGCAGCCTGGTCGCACATACCTACCCCCCGCTTCGAGTGCCAATCAGGCAGCTTGGACACACTCAGCCCCAGAGAGCATCGCTTTCCGTCTTTCCCTCTCCATCCGGTCAACAAGCCATGGCGGAATCATTTGGGATCATTGCTAATGTCGCCGGTCTCTTCAAGAACTGCGCCGAGTGTTTCGAGTACGTCTAGCCGGGTCGCCAGTTTGGGCGCGACAATGAGAGACGCCAGCTCAGACTGGACATTGCAGAGGCACGCCTTGGTCGATGGGGTGAGGCGGTCAAGATCAATGACGACCCGCGTTTCAACGTTAGCGGGCAGACGGACATTTCGGTTCAACAGACACAGTCAATTCTCGAGGAAATTATGCTCCTATTCGAGTCTGCTCGGAAAACCTCGGAGCGATACGAGCTCGTCGCAGACCAGAAGGATCTGGTGGTGTTTGAGGCCGACAAGGACATGAAGCCGGTCGGTCGGGCGCTGCACAGTAGGCTGAAAGACCTTACCCGCCAGAGGCAGAAACAAACGAGCCTGGTGAAGAAGACGGCTTGGGCGTTGTACGACGGGAACCACCTTGAGAAAATAATCAACCAGATCGCCAGCTTTGTCGATGAGCTGGAGAAGATCTTCCCTGTCGAGGCCGCCTGTCAAAAGTTGGCTGAGATCGAGACCGAAGAAGCCTTACATCGTGAGATCCTCACCAGGGACCAGACAACCAACTCGGTAGAGACAGTGGTAGCCAAGGGTGAATATGGTATCCAGATTGGCAATACGTACGGAGGCAAGGGGCCTTGGGATCGTTAACGGCTGGTAGATAGGCTCTGGGTCTGGGAGTGGCAGAGCCTAGTTAGCGTGAGCGCGAATGAGTTGCCCGTCATCAATCCAATTGTACTCCTCGATTTACGTTTGTACATATCTATAGCAGCCTGGGTCAAGTAACCGTGCTGGAACGCGGGATTTCAATCGCGTCGGCGAAGTTGCGCATGCACAAGGTTGTGTCCGCTTTTCGCAGTTCAGATCATGGCAGCGGTCGGACACCTACGACTGGCGAACTATCGCGAAACACCTCCTCCTTCCATTCAGCTGTGCTTGTCGCAGGTGCAGCCTGGCGACCGTTGTCATTGGTTGTCTGGCGCCTACCAACAGCCTGCCCCCTCACCTCGGCGGCAAGCCTGACAGCGCCATCGTAAAGACCCAAGTCCGACATTCTCGCCAACCCTCAAACAATCCGTCTTGAAAACAGTTTCAATTCTCGATTCTGTACCAGTCTGCCGCAGAATATTTCGCTGGATGAACAATGAACTCGGTAGAGGCCCTGACGGCCGGCGGTCAGGCCAGAGTTCAAGTGGGAAACATCACCAACGACCATAGCGAGTCGACCACAAATCAATGCCTACGTGACCTGCGACTGACCGACCCCTGCGACGATAAGAAACGCATCGAGCAGACAAAGGGCGGTCTATTTAGAGACTCGTATCACTGGATTATTGAGAATGCTGACTTCCGACTATGGCGAGACAACCCACAGAGCCGATTGCTATGGATCAAGGGCGACGCTGGCAAGGGCAAGACCATGCTGCTCTGCGGTATCATCAACGAGCTCGAGTCAGCAGCCGACACTGGCCAACTGTCCTACTTCTTCTGCCAAGGTACCGACGCCAAGCTCAACAACGCCACGGCAGTCATACGCGGCCTAGTCTACCTCCTAGTCAGCCAGCATCCATGCCTCATGTCGCCTCTGAAGACAAAGTATGATGGGGCAGGGAAACGGTTGTTCGAAGACCAAAACGCTTTCTATGCGCTACGCGACATCTTTAACGCCATCCTACGAGATCCCGGGCTCACAGGGGCGTACTTTGTTATCGACGCCCTCGACGAGTGCGAGCATGACCTGCCACAACTTCTAGAGATTATCAAGGAAACAACGTCAGTATCCGTGCCGATCAAATGGATCATTTATAGTCGAAATAGACCCGGTATTGAGCATTATTTTGCCTTCAATGACTCTCGCATAAGGCTCAGTCTTGAGCTCAATGCACAGCACGTATCTCACGCTATCGAGCTCTACATCGACCACAAGGTCTCTCAGCTCAAGCCAATAGAACATTAGAGAGCTATACAGGATTAAGTCAGAAGGCAGATGAGATGGAAAGCCGAGGGGACCTTTCTCTGGGTAGCGCTCGTCTTCCAGGAGCTTCAGAACGTTTTGCTGAGTAGGGATGTGCTTCCGCGGCTAGAAGAGACCCCTCCGGGCTTGACACCGATTTATGGTCGAATGATGGCTCAAGTTGAGCGGCGCAGAGAATTCGGAATCTGCCGTCTCGTTCTTTCTGCCGTAACCCTCGCGCGTCGTCCGCTTTACCTACCTGAACTACAGATCTTGGCAGGTATCGAGAAGGTCTCTCGTATAAAGGAGTTGGAAACGATCATACGTCTATACGGCTCGTTTATCACGATCTGAGACTCTAAGGTTTATCTCGTCCATCAATCCGCCAAGGAATACCTTCAAGCCTCAGACAGCATCTTTCCTTCTAGCCATCAGTCTGCCCACCATGACCTTTCTTTGCGTTCGCTACGGGCTCTGTCTAGGACCCTAAAAAAGGATATATACGGGCTTCGTCATCCTGGATTCCTCGTCAACGAGGTGCAGCCTCCTGAACTAGACCCATTAGGCGCGGTGGGGTACTCTTGAGTCTACTGGGTTGATCATCTACTCGACGTGCAGAACCCTGATCACCGTACCAAGCTCTCTAATCAAGAGGAAACGGAGATCTACGGGTTTCTGAAGATGAATTTCACCTATTGGCTTGAGAGTTTGAGTCTCTTGCGGAAAATCCCAGACGGATTGGTGTCAATCAGAAGCCTTCTGTACACCATTCAGGTATAGCGTACCACAACGCGATTATACTCTACGTACTAACTAAATGTAGCCAACTGTATCTAACACATCGTATCTTATTACGGAACTTGTTGACTTCTTGAGGGACGCCGTAAGGTTTGCATTTAGCTACGGGTCGATTATCGAACAGGCACCTTTACAGACCTATGCTGCCGCGCTCGTATTCTGCCTAACGAACAGCGAGGTGAAATGCCAGTATCGAAAAGAGATATTACCATCCGGGCGATTCAAGTTCTTTGCTTCAACCCATAGGATATGGCCTGAACAGCAACGGCGAGTGGATTACATATGAGGGCCAAAATGTACTATGGCTGCTTCCAGAGCATCGGCCAATCTCATCGGCCACCTCTAGACCTCGTGTTGCGATCGGCTGTTTTTCCGGACGGGTCCTAACCCTCAGATTCTCAGGAGACAATCCCATTTCGCAGCCAGGTTAAGACCAGTATTTGTCTCCGAGGCTTTTCACATTCTAACATCTCTCTTTCATCACCTTCCCCGACCCTCTTTTCATGGTGTGAAGCCAGAAGGGTGTGGGATTGCGGTTCGCTTTATAGTATTGTTCGTCAAATTCTAGCATATTTGTATTCGAGATGCTTCGGATATTCGAATTCTCTGTCACCGTCCCTCCCAAAGAATGCCTTGCGCGGACATTGAACAAACGGAAGACTCTTCGCCACTATATTATTCATACCACTACCTTCCAAAGAACACGCTCTTGCTAAGAGGAACCCACCTATGAGGGGCTCTACCAGCCGGAGGTCAACGTTTTGTACGCGCTGATGAAGTTGCATAAAGAGTGCGGCTAAGGCAGGGCGGCCTCACCACATGTGCCCCGCTCAGGCATGCCTGCCATGATGTTATGAGAATAAATTGGAGATCCAATTGTAGGAATGTCGAGGTCCGACTTCCCCTTTGTCTATGCTGTCTCGACATGCCAACCACTGGCGTTGCGTTAAGAGTTGAGGGGTCCTCTGATAGGACCAAGTTTGCCTAGCCCCATGTCCTATACAGCCCTAGTAGGCATTATTCCAAGTTGCGATGCCTTCTTCAAAAAGAGCTTAACAGGCAGATTCCAGTGCTGCGGTACTAGAGATCTCGTGTTAGTTCCACACTAATCACCCAAGGCAAGGCGAGTCTGCAAAGTGGCTCTTCTGGCAACGACTGGCTACCAAGCGGTGGTTGAATGGCTGTAGCCAGCCTCTCTATGACGAACACTTCAGCAGAATAGGCAGATAGGGTGTCCCCTGCAAACCACAACGAAGGTGAGACCGCAAGTAGTGAAGTAGATAGGCAACTGAAGAGACAGCTATCCTTTGCGGTGCCCCTGGTTGCTGGGTTGTGGTTGCGGTTGGGAAACACTAAGCCCAGCTGGCAACAGAGACAGCCGGGCCGCCTACAAGCTGGTTTAAGGATGTGTGTGGGATGGGAGGTCACGTGGGCTCAGGTGATAATGATTGTCTCGTTCTCTACCTTTGTATCGCTCTTATCAATCAAATTGTTGGAAGACGGATCGACTCTGATTTATCGTGTCACTGGACATATATGTAGAAAACATTGATCAAGTCTTAGAAGAGGATCTGCTATATACTCAGCTCAGTCCTACGTTTCATCACTGATCAATCAATTGATGAAGCTGACGACACCGAGACGTCCTTCAATTCACATCGCTGAACATGCTCTGGAATAATAATCAATGACGACAGTGGGGTAATAATCCATCAAATGCCAAGCCAAGCTCCATCGTCACCTTCCAGAAACAACAGAGCTTCCATCACAACCTCACCTCACTTAGTCTCTGGCTCTAATCATGCTCTCGACACTCTCGTCCCCGTAAAACACACTCAACTAATCTCAACTCTCTCACACTCTCTCAAGATGCCCTTCCCCTTCACCCTCCCCACCACGTCC
>SJVG01000036.1:0-99567 GCA_034774675.1 Scedosporium minutisporum
ATCCCAGACCGAAGCTCGCCCTCCCCCGAGCTCCCTCTCACCATGACAGCCTCCGCCGTCCTGTCCAGCTTGCCCCGCGACGCCACATCCGCCCTCGCGACCGCGGGCCGGTTCGCCCAGGAAAAAGTCCTCGTGCGCTTCAAGCCCGTCGGCTCGGCGCCGGGTCTGAGCCGCGAGGTTTGCAAAATCAGCTCATCGCAGAAATTCGAGGCTATTGTTGCCTACTTGCGCCGGGTGCTGAGGGTGAAGAATACGGATAGCGTGTTTCTTTACGTTAACAGCGCTTTTGCCCCATCTCTAGATGAGATCGTAGGAAACTTGCACAGAGTAAGTCATTCTACTCTAGAACTCGGACTTCTAGGCTCATACATTCCCGTCACAGTGTTTCAAAAATGCAAACGATCAGCTCGTCGTAACTTATTCAATGACTCCGGCTTTTGGCTGAAGTTACATGAGAAACTATCAGGTATCCCCTCTCTTGACGAACGGAAAAAAAAGAAAAAGAGAAGGAAAACAAAGAAACACGACTGAATCCACCAAACGCCCGCAATGATGATGATGACCATGATATGCTCGCTCATTTCAAATGACATCTTCCGCCCAACCTTCCATCTTCATCCACCACGGTAATAATCCAACCACATCTAGAGGGCTACTCATCAGAGTCAACAGCCTTCTCAAAGGCCGCCAACTCTTCTTTGGAGATCGGATAGGTATGTTCAGGTGCCGGATATTGCCGGCTCTTAACCTCGTCGCGGTACGTTTCGATGGCTCGGAAGCTTTCGCTCCAAACGTCGCCGTACTTCTTGACGAACTTGGGCAGGAACCTCCCTGGCGGGAAGTTGCCTGTCATATCGACTTGGACGAGAACTTGGCCAGAGCACCCACTGCCGGCCCCAATACCGATGGTGGGGATGCTAAGCTTGTTTGTTATAAGCTCAGCCACGGGAGCCGGGACAGCCTCTATGACGGCGGCGAAGGCACCGGCCTCCTGGACCGCGAGAGCGTCCCTAAGGACGCTGAGCGCACCGTCTGCCGTCTTTCCCTGCACTCTGAACCCGCCGAGAGCATTTTGACGTTGGGGAGTAAGGCCAACATGAGCCAGGACAGGAATACCGGCTGAGGTTATCCTCTTGATGGTTGGGGCCATCTCCGCTCCTCCCTCAAGCTTGACGCCGTGCACACGACCCTCCTTTACAAACCGGATTGCACTTTCCAAAGCTTGGTCAGGTCCAATCTCATATGAGCCCATCGGGAGATCCCCGATCTATACCATGTTAGTGACGGCTTAATCCGGAAGGGGTAGTGTGAAGGGCCGGGTCTAGCTTACGATCAAGGCGGCCTTGGTTGCCCTTGCAACAGACCGGCAGTGAAGGAGCATCTCTTCCATGACGACCTCACTGGTATCCTCCATGCCCAAGGCCACCATGGCCAGGCTGTCACCAACAAGAATTATATCCATGCCGGCGGCATCGGCGACGTGAGCGCTGGGGAAATCATGGGCAGTTATAACAGTGATGGGCTCCTTCTTCTTATACAGGGATCGGATTGTCCCAACAGTGACTTTCTTCCTATCTGATGGAAGGGGGTTGCCCATGGGGGAGTGGGAGCTATGGCGAACCTGCCATGGTTGCGCCAGCACTGGCACGCACTTGGGAATACTGGAGTTGATGGTGGTGAAAGGGGCGGATGGTCGCGTGCTCCGTCCGAGGACGGAGGCACATGACCTGACGAGGACCCTTGAAGGCTGCATCTGTGTTAAGGAAGGATTATGTGATGTGAGGTGGGAGAAGGGAATGACGTCAACCGCCAAAAGTAAATTCAGGAACAGGGTCTAGAAGAAAAAGAAAAAAAAATGAACAATTTTACAAAAGAGTCGAAGCTACGACTGGCACCCAGGATGAATTGCAAACTGGAAAGAAGAACAAGAGTCCATGAGTGAAATTTTTGGTCGCGCGACGAGGTTTTATTGTGTAAGTCATGATGGTTTCTACCGTGTATAATGGAGTATGTTGCTGTATTTTCTAAAATTTCCCCCTGGAATTTTCGATTTTGGTGTTGAGCCAAAGCCGTTTTCCGTGTGGGTGGGAACAGGAAAGAGGTGGAATGGGTACTTTTCCAGATCCACTTGCCTCGGTATATATCAGAGTCGGCAAAAGCGCCGTTGCTAAGTAAATCGGCCATTGGGGTACTTGATCCGACAAGTACATCTAATCTTCCACTCCACCAGCGATCCGGGCAATCGGAGTTTAGACTCGTGGAGACTGGGGCCAGTGCAATCCCCGGCCTCATCGGCCGAGGCATTGCTGGATTGACTAACTCGCTTTTTACGTACTGAACATCTTTTCCCACTAGGACGCGTGGGGTAGTTAGTTTTGGAACAAGATTTGGGTGATGATGAAGGCCGCTTCGAGCCGATGACGTCGATGACTAATGCTGGAGAGTCTTCTGCGATCTGTGGCGATTCGTACCGAGCAAAAGGTAGAAGAAAGTCCACCGCCGATTTCGGTTGGCGAACTACGGATGAGATCCGGCAACTTCGGTGTCTTGCTTGTCCTTCCAGGAAAGTGTGGTCCTCGCTAGAGATGTCACGAGCCCAATAGTTCTCGGAGGACCTAGACTTTTCGGCATTCCTACTCGGGACCCATGCAACTGACAAGTAAAGAAGAAGGAACATGGGAGGCAATGTCCGTATTCGCTAATGATATAGACATAGGAGATTGATGTATGGGCCATCTTCCATCTGTCAAACAAAAAGTTAGTGATCTGTTTGCGAATAGATGAAGCGACATAGCGGCGAGTTAAACTGAATGATGGGAGGCTATTCATCATGGAAGGTGTAAGTAATAGCGAGTATTAGTGATATATCTGACTGGCCAACCAGGTGCCATTTCAGAAGAGTAAACGTGAATCATCCTTGCAGAATCGAGCATGTGCCACTACAGAAAGCGGAGTGGTGGGAAAGATTGACTTGCACCACTGTAGTGTAAGTGATGTGTGATGTGCAGAGCAAAGCAGTGCGTAGTCGAATCACTGGAAGCCACGGCGTTCCAAACATTCCAAAGACGTCACATCAACATCGAACATTGGGCCAAATTAATCAATTAATTGATCTGGGTAAACTACTTGTACATTGTACTCGCCGCCTGCCAGCAAAGTAGGAAGTAATGGCCTCTACAATTGTAGTGTACAATTGTATTTGATGGTCTTGGGACCTTAGGGTGGGGGGAGCTGCAGACCCCCACCACAATTGTAGCGGGTGAAGGTCCAGGGCTTTCAGACCATCAGCAGATTTGAGTTGAGCTGACCGACGCCATCGCTCACGTACTCAGTGAGTCTTGGGTCTTTATCCTTAGGCCGCCAGCTCAGAATTGCAACTACATTACAGGTACTTCCTACTTCCTAGTGCCAGGCTGGCCAGGCCACTTTTGCCCCTCCACCTCCACTCCACTGTCAAGGTCCAGCGTTCCATTGTCAGGTTCTTATCCTCTTATCGCTCGCCTTGTCCCGCAATCCTCCTCCCCTCTCCGTCTCCCTCAGCTCCATCAATAACCACTCTCCCGCCACAATAATACCATTGCCGCTTCTCTCTTTGTCGGTGCCCAATCTTGAGATCAGACTGGACCCAGCTCCTCTGCCCATATCAATCAACGGTTACTCCCAACCCTGCCGCTTCTGTACCTACTAGTCTTCGTTGTTTACTGCGCCTACTTTCATCCCGGACCCCTCACCGAGTAGCTTCCTCTGGGCTCCGTCAAACGAAATCGTTTAAACCCTCTCGAAGATAACAACACACCTGCTCGTCCAGCTCTAAGTCGAAAAGCGCACGTAATAGCCGTTGCTGTACTTTTTTATTCTATTTCTGGTTTCCCTGCAACTGCGAGCGACCCAAGCCGCCAAAATGAGTAGCCCTCGGAGGAGGATCGAGACTGATGTAAGGGACCATGATGCTGCACATTCATTCAAGCTCTTCTTGGAAGCTCCATAGGCTAACGCACTTCCCTAGGTTATGAAGTAGGGACCATCATGACTCTAAGTTTTGGAAGAGACTGCTGACCGTTTATAGGATGTAAATTCTTGACTCCCGGCAAGCTGGCACCAGCAGTCCTTACTGACCTCTTTAGGATGATGAGCGATTACGAGGTAACGCTGGTGAATGATAACAGTATGTAATCGACTCCCAGACTCCCCAGTGATACGTCTCTCTCCATTTCTCTGTCCCCAAACCCAGGAGTGAGCTGACCATGGCTGCAGTGTAAGAAGATCCGCCGCCTGGGCCAATTGACACCTCCTAACACGCGATCGTCAGGCAAGAGTTCTACGTTCGATTCAACGGCCCGGCCGAGAGTGAGTTATACCAGAATCATCCGCGCTCTTTGCATGGCGCCTCGCAACAAGTCAAGATGGCATTGGCTAACCGGCACAACCCACGTATAGCCCCGTTTGAGGGTGGGATCTGGAAAGTTAGTGTCGAGCTGCCCGATGCGTACCCCTACAAGTCTCCGAGCATCCGATTCGCGAACCGAATATTCCATCCAAACATCGACGAACTGTGCGTATCCCATACACCACCCAAACATTCGGTTAATATCCGTATGAAGTCTAATCGGAGTTCTGTTCCGTTTCTAGGTCCGGATCAGTGTGCCTCGACGTCATTAACCAAACGTGGTCCCCCATGTTCGATATGATCAACATCTTCGAGGTGTTCCTTCCTCAATTATTGCGGTACCCAAACCCAACCGATCCTCTGAATGGCGAGGCTGCAGCCCTCCTGATTCGGGAGCCTAAGAGCTACGACGCGAAGGTCAAAGGTGAGGAGGAGATACTTGAGACACTCGTGTTAGCTTTCGGCCGTACCCCGGCATACTGACCACCTACCAGAATACGTCCAGAAATACGCATCTAAGGAAGCTGTAGACGAGGCAGGCGCGGAAAGCGAGGACGACGACGATCTGTCCTCGGTAGCCAGTTTCGGAGACGATGACGAGGAACCCGCGGGGCAAATGGATGACGTATAAGCCTGTTTTCTTAAAAGGCTTGAGCGCAGAGGAGGGGTACGAAGCATGAAATTGCATGAAATTGCATGAATTTTAGATGGTTTTTTTACTAAAGGATCAGAGGCGTACATGGTGCCCCCGACATCAGTTCCTCAGTTCCTCACTATTGGAGGGGCTAGGCTCATTGTCTTGGTTGTCTTTATTTCCCTGTTCTATGTTATCCACTTCGCTTCTTGTTTTCTTATTCACAGTCATGGGCTGGTGTTGCATATGGCAGCTTTTCCCCCTCCCCTCTATGTCATTCTTGTTTTCTCATTAGAACAAATTCGAGGTTGTTAAGCCTGTTTCCCAAGAACATTGAACTTTCTTCTTTAGCTAGCGGAGATGAATACACTACCTGGTATCTATCGATTCATCTCTCTCTTGCCTGCCACCTTCCCCTTTCTATCCGTGTTACCCCAATGCCCCGTACTCTACCTACCTTAAACGCAAGCCCAGTTGTTACCCGTTCCTCCCCTACCCCGAAACCGCGCTATACTCGAAGTTGCCCACAGGCTATTAGTCTAGTGTCACCAGGGTAAGTTAGATACATCTCCCCCCAGCCTTGATCAGGCCTTTTACTAACTTTCTACGGCCCTACACCATGGATCCAGCGAGCTCCGGATTGTCCAAGCTGCTGCACGCCGAGTTGGACAAGTTCCTGGAGGAGCCAACGACCGAGAAGTATGACATTGATACTATAAGGGCATATTTCGCGTTCAAACGTGAAAAGAGGACCGTACAGAACATTCTCCCTGTTGACGAGATGGATGAGCGTTTGGCAATCGCCCAACACTTTGTGGATGCGTTTCGCGCTCCTCCGGGGGCTGAGAATACGAACCTCACGGCGATACAGGTATCGGTTATTCTGCTGATGCCGCTCGATGAACTTTGCTTGATGAGGAATATCCGGGGAATCGATGAACTGGAATGGAAGCTGAATGTTGTACCAGACCTTTCAGGTTATTGTAAACCACCTCTCCCCTTCCCAAAACTCTATGCGCTCATTGACTAACAGTACCAGTCCTGCTGAAATCATCTCAATCGCAGAAAAAGTCTCATGCGAGTGGAAGTGTTACAACTGATAGTGTTCCACCGGACAATGCCGCAACCACCGGCAAGGGACATGGCATTGAGGCGGTGAAAATGATTCCGAGCAAGCGCAAGAAGACTGGCAGGGATGGGGAGTACCATCCCTGCTCGGAACCGGTCAGCTCTTGAGGAAACACGTTGCTTCTAAACTTGGGTGCTCTGACAAGACGTGGAACATGCTCTGCCTCAATCATCAAATTCGCATCTGGTAGAGAAAAGGAATGTTCGCCTTCAAGTGCCTAGGGATCACCCCGGGAGCCGGCTCGACGTATAAGGTCCACCTCCAATTTAGGTGGATGCCACGGACCCTGCTCTTGGATAATCGGCGCGAGCCCAGCCGGCAGACAAACCTCGACGAAGACGATGGCCGAAAGATGGTCGATGCTCTCTCGGCACATTATGGAGACCCCGAGATCCAACCGGAGACGCATGGTGTTGTCTCGGTTATTAGGGGAGCCTCGAGCCGACATGTCCTATCCGGAGACATGTTCGAGGTTGAGCTTGAGGGGAAAGAAGAGGCTGAGAAGATGAAGATGATGCTGGATTTCCAGTGGAATATGATTGTCGTGATAGCCGCCATCGCAGGGGGTACAAGGGGTACAGGGCGTCCACGGTCGCCCGAGCCCCTAGAAGACATTACGGATCCAGATAATGAAGACATGGTTCATGGCTGGCTTGCAGGCGCCGGCTCACTTAGGAGGGCGATGCGACACTAAAACTAGTCAAACTGAAAGCGTTGCGACGGGATTCCCTGCCAATGTTTGAGGGAGAAGCATCCGAAGACGCCGACACCAGGAGGTCTCCAAGACATGATCAATCAGTCCTGACTCCAGGGCTTTGAGAGGAGGTCTAGGTAGGAATCGAGGATGCCCAGGTCCGCCTGCGATCACCGAATGCGGACTTCCTGCAATGGCCTGTTCTCCGGGTTCACGTAGATGGGTTTACACTCGGGATCATTGCGGATGAATAGGGAAACTTCGATACCAGCAAGAACCACCGGGCAACCATTGTCCAGTGTCCTGAGGGGCAGGTCCGCCTAAGCATGGAAAGCCGGAAGAACGATAAGACGAGGACGCATGGGGCACTCGTGCTTAAGCGTCAACAACCGTTATCCGTACCCATCCTCTAGCGTCCTCTACCGCGAAACATACGCGTGGAAAGACCCTACAGTCGCGGTCAAGCAGGTTATAGAATTCGTCCTCGTCCGCGGCTGGCATAAGTTCAAGATGTTCACAGCTGCGGATAGGGCTAAGAAAGGGTGTGTCGCCGACGTCCTTCTTGGGCGTCACAACGTACCTCGATAGAACCGTGGAAGCGTCTACCGCCCGATATCTTAGTAGGGATCTAGGCCTAGGGGCGGAGCCAGGGGACCTACAGATAGTGTCACGCGAAAAGGGACTGCCAGCTGATGAAACCAACATGGACGGATCCCAAGGTAGTGTTTATATAAGAAGTGGCAGAGCCACTTCCTTACATAGAGAGAATCTAACCTTCATCTACCTCAACAACTGATTACATGCTTCGTGACTTTGTGCTCTGGCGGCTGTTACAATTAACAGTGTCATCTCTAGCCACAATACTACTCCCGACGGACTTCTGTCGTAATAAATACTACAAATGGCGGGAAACAGAAACACGCACATACGCCGGGGCGCACACACCCCAATACAAATACATATATATCAATTACATCCGTATGCTCTCCCGTCCTCGGGCCATGGTACCTAATGCGTGGCTCTAGAAGCCGTCGTCTGTACTGAAACTCTATTCCGTGCCAGGGGTATCTTGAAAACTCCCATTTTGATCCATCCCAAACGCCAAACCATCTATACGTAATTGTTGTACATGTATACCCAAAGTTTTCTCATAACAACGTAACGGCCCACCCTATCATTCAGAATCGTAACTCACGAGTCCTGATGTACATCCGGTAGCAGCAGAGGTAGGGACGGAGCGAGAGCCAGAGTCGGAAGAAGCACTTGACTGCTTCTGCGATGGCTGTGGGGAGTGACAGTCCTCTAAGGGACTTTTCTTCCGTTTCACGCCAGCAAATTTCGTAGCAGATAAGGAGTCGAGCGCCTTTCTTCCATCCAAGAAAGGATCCCTAGCGATCCTCGTGTTCCCGATGATCTCGGACACAAGACTCTCTTTCCGCTTAGAAGCGAGAATCTCAGATTTGAGTTTCCTGCCCTTGTCCCTGGAATGCTGGGACTCGCTGCTAATGGCCTTTTGCTTTCTGCTCGGTTTGGCCGGGAAGAGAGGTTTCGCCAGGGCTCTGTTCGGCGGCTCAGAGTCCTCTGAAGCGCCAAAGTCCACGAGGGACGCCCGCATGCTGTCCATCTCCGCCGCCGGGAGCAGGTCTATAGACAGACTCATCTTGTCCTTAAGGTCCTGCGTAGCAGCGGACTCCTTCTCAAGCTTCTTTCTCTCCTCGCGAAAAGTCTTGCGTAATATCTGGTTCTTCGTATAAGGATCATCCCAAAACTTGGAACTCGCCCCTTCGAGCTCGTCCAGCCTCCCCGCAGCAGCGCGCAACTGCTCCCTATCCTCGATGGTCTTCTCCAACCCCGCTAAAGCATTCTGCCTCAACTTCTCGCGCTCCTCGGCGCTCATGACGACCACATCCCCATCCTTCGCCTCATCCTCGCCGGTCTCCCTCTTCCTGGCGCCCCGCTCGACAACGTAGGCCGTATTCTTCGGATCCGTCCGTATCTCGATCTCGCCGCCACACTCGGCGTGTCGGAAGGTGAAGCTCCATATCGGCGTGGAGTAGTAGTTGCCCACGCGGCGCTTCTCGGCGTTGAAGCGCACGCCCTGGCCGATGATGGTGGGGCGGGGGCACGCGGCGCACCAGATGGCGAAGGGCATCTCGAACCGGACGGTTTGGCCGCCGCCGGGTTTCCGGCGGGATTTGTTGTGCAGCTGATTTCCGGTTGTGAGACCCTCGAGGTCTGGGGGCACGTAGCGCCCCATGTTGAAGCCCTGCATTTTGGGCGAGGGTGTGTGTAATAGGTGGGTTGGATGGAGGCTTGGGGTTGGGTGTGGGCCGTCTTTGGGTTCTGTTGGTTATGCGGAGGGGCGTTCGGGCGCGGGATGTGGGGAGATGGGGATGTGTTGGCGCATTCGAGGGATTCGAGGCTTTGCTGGCTTTACGTGAAGGTGGCTGTGATGGTCGAGGTGTTGGACATCATGGTCATGGATTTTCATGTGATTGTCTGGAAGCTTGAGGATAGAATGCTTCGTGTAAATGTACTGAAGATATATTTCTGTGAGAAGCTTCGCTTCGTCCTGCTTGCCTCTTTTGGTGGCGGGGAGATGACAAAGTCAAAAGGTACGTACTTTTTCTCAAACAATTTACGAGCGAGGTACCTAAGTACCTACATACAAATGGAAAATTAACAGAACCAACACCAAACACCATTAATGCCTACTTACACCCACCTATCGAAATGGATCATCAGTTGGTGAAGATTGCATGTTTTTTTTCTCCCCCTCCCAGCTTTACGAGAGCGGCGCGGCGCAGCCCTCCTTCACCCACCAAGGAAGCTGCCTTGAGTTTCCTTTCCATCTCGATGCACCGAGGACGGGGGATGACGAGACAGAAATAGCACAGGCATTGGTCCAGCAGGGGTTGCACAGGGCGCCTCTCTGAGACTTAGCACAATTTGTACATGCAGGACACGACACCATTACGCGCCCGGCAACGATGCAGGGTGGTCCTTGTCGGGTACTTGCATCATTGCGAGCCCCGCGCCCAACCGGAAGAGGCCGGAAGAGGAAGAACACCAGCGACAGCAACTAGCCTTGCAGACGCTGATCTGCTGGCAGGATACGGGGGGTGAGAGCGGCGGCGCGTCGCTCTCAGCAACGAGCAAGCGCCGTCCGTCCTATCGTTCTGACGCAATTGGGAAATCTCGTACATAACCCCTCCTGCTCTTGAAGCGATTTTCTCAGAGGTTTCGCTCGCCGCGGGCTCGAAATAGCAGCCGTGTTCCGGATCGTCTTGTTGGTTGTGGCCAGGCCAGGCCAGACCAGGCCCTTTGAGAGAATCAGCTGCAGGTGTTGGTTGGGGGCCAGCCAAATACATGTAGTCTGCCCTCCCCTCCTTCTTCCCAAGGCGGAAGAGTATATATCTTCATCTCTCATCCACATTCGATTCCTTCTTGTCAAAAGTGTATTATTGTTGTTTTAATTTTTTATTTTTCGAATTAATGCGGAGGCCGACGGCTTGTTGGCCTTATATATCTACTTTCCTTGATATCACTGGTTAATCCCTTCTTTTTCGTTTATTTCTAGCGCCCTTTACCTACACCATTTTGGACGTTCGCACCATTTTTACACTCATCGGCTTTGGTCGCCTGACCCGTTTCCTAGCCCATCTGGGCGAGAAAAGATGGTAGCCACCGCGGTAGATGGGCTTCGCGTGCTCTCTCGTCATCTGTCCAAGCACTGGGCCGATCCGATCGCCGCCAAAAGTAATTGGTCGTCGAATACAATCAAGGCCACAATACTCGGCAGCCTCCCCAAAGTAATTACCATTCGCGACAGAGAATATTCTTCCCACCGCCTCGACGAGACCGGCCCACCCTCCTCGGGGCCCGGGGACAAGGACGAGTTGCAAAACGGAGATCTGCCCGTGAACCAGCCGAGCTTGGAATTGGTTGTCGTCCCGAGAGACGAGAACGATCGCGTCGATCTTTCTTCAAAGGGTCACAATTTCGCCAAGATTATCGCAGCGTCAAATATTGACCCCGTCATCCATCAACACATCTACCTTTGCAGCTATGGCTTCTACCACTACGACAGCGACGGTCTTATCCAAGCGGCAGGTCAGTCGCGAAGTTTCTATTTCGGATGCTTTCTCTATTCCATAGCTTGGTCTTTTGACCCGGCGACTATGAAGACCACCGGAATTATCATCCTCCGCACCGTCAAGAGGCACAACTATGGTGCGCTGCCCCTAGAGATGCTAGAGGGGGTTCTAAAAGTTTACTCCGGATTCCTCGCCTCTCCCCTCTTCTTGGCGTTTGCTTCTTTCATAATGCTCGCCCATGTCCTTGATGATAATGTCTATCGGAACGTGGACCTCCTGAGGCACGTTGAAAGAGACACCGAGCATGGACCTGGTCGGGAAGGGCCACGCATGTTCTACAAGCAGTCCGATAATTTGAGCGATGTTTCGATAGGCGACGGCGATGAAATGCCCGGCATGGAGAGGCAGGATACCGTGATTCTGGAGGATAAAACAGACAACATTAACAAGTTGACCGAGGTCTCGCAGCAGCTTGCCGATATCAATGTCCACTTGGCAAATCTGCAACGACATGTCAAGTTTCTAATGACTATGGCGGAAACCCTTGAAGACGGCTCGTTCCGAGAATACCAGTTCGACGGCGTACCTAGTGGCCTTCTTGATTCGGCCGGTGCGTCGACTGAAGAGCTTCTCCTGGCCCTCCCGTCCCTCAAGAGACGCATCTTAGCCGTCGAGCCCTCGATTGAATATCTCCAAGACAGAGCAAAGAGTTTGTCGCAAGTGGTAAGTCTTTTTTTCTCTCAGTTTCACTAATAACCCAGCCTGTCGGTTAGACTAAGACGATTAAAGAAAAAAAAAAAGGCGGAGTTGCGCTCACTAACTGCGTCTAAAACCTAGGTTTCCGGCCTCTTAACCCACGAAGACGCAGAAGTCAACATCAACGTCGCTGAGCGCGCGAGGAAAGATAGTTCGGCGATGAAGACGATTGCGCTCATGACTATGCTTTTCCTCCCCGGTACCTTTTACGCAGCGGTCTTCGCCATGCCGATATTGAAGTGGAGCGACGATGCGCCTGGCGTCATACAGAGGGAGTTCTGGGTGTTTTGGGCGTTTACGATTCCATCAACGGTTCTGGTGATGATCGCATCGGCGCTGCATAATAAGCGGAAGAAGATTGTTGCGAAAGGGAAGCGCTGGGCGAAAGAGTGGAAGGTGCGACGCGCGCAGCCGAGGGGGCGTCAGAGGAAGAGGGATGTGCCGCAACTTCCGGCGCACGACCTGGAGAAGGCTTATACTTTGACTCCCAAAGCCAATTAATGAAATCGTACTGAGAGCCTTCTAGCAACTGCTGTATGCGTCCCTTGTGATTGTAAAGTGCGGTTGCCCAGCTTGGTGTATGCTCTGGGAAATACAGGTGGCATATTGCATCTCACATACGCCGCAAGCACTGAGGCTTCGATGGCAGTCGCTGGTCCGGCATGGTAGACATGCGTGATGTCGCTCATAAAGCATCGGGCTCCCAGAGATGAAGAGAAATACAGCGAGACAGGTTCCAATCAGGTCTGGCTTTTCTTGCCCTCCCTGAGGTTGTGTCTTCGCCTGTACTCCACTAGAGACTGACTCCGATATGAACAGCTCTTGTGCAATCAAGACTCGTGAACGATACCCTTCATGATCCTATCGTGAGATGCAACGAAAGCCTGGAAGAGCGGATCTGGTGACTTTCTAAAGTTTTCGTCGAGAGGAATATAAGGCATGACGGGCGTGCCTGAAGTTTGATTTGTTTGCGCGATGCTAGTTGGGTGAGGTTGGGCCCCGGGAAGTCGAATGGTTACTGCCTGACCGAACACTGGGCCAAGCTCTGGACGTGCTGGAATGATGAGAATATTTTCTCCTGGGCTGTCCAGTCCTTCCTGTTGAGACGGTGGATTATTTGGTTCCGAGCCTCGTTGAGTCCTACTTTTACGATGGTCCTGGTCCTGCTTTGACTTAGGGTCGTGGAGGACGTAGAAGCTTCGCCGTTTTTGGACATTATGAATAGAGCAATAGAAGCGGTAGGAATTGGCGTTGCTCAAGGTGCGGTTTGTAAGTTGCAATGGCGACGTGCCGGTTTTGATGATAGTTGTATCGAAAGAATTGAGTATTGGGAGTGAGATGCGTAGGGAAATACAAGTAGACGAAGTCGCAAGTCTAGAGAGAATAGCCGAAGCTCTTCCACTCACCTTGATGGCTTCGCCTTCCTCAAGAATAACGAGTAATTATCCTAGGCGTGTGAAGCATTGATCAATGGAAACAACAATACTCCTTGTTCTATATGTGATAAAGACAGATATCATCCTCGTCCCGGGCTTATATAATCATACGGGACGACGACGACGACGACTTCTGTCCTTCTTTTGTGTTTTAGCCGACACGTTTTGCTTTCGAAAGATGAGAAAAACAAATAGAATAAAAAGGAAGGGATGAAGATGTTGGATCTAGATGTATATCAGAAGAATCTCACAGGCCTCCTGCTGGTCTGCGGGACGCTGCTAGCCACAAGCAGCCCCCGGAAAGAGAAGCAGAAAGCAGGTCACGAAACCCCCCAACAAGGATCGCAGCGAGCCTTTTACATCGTCTACGCCCTCGTCATGGCTTCGGACTGGCTTCAAGGACCTTACCTCTACTCTCTCTACCGCGACGAACATAAGGTCTCGCCCGGGTTGATCCCCACGCTCTTCACCACCGGATTTCTTTCCGGAGCCGTGAGCGCCTACTTTATCGGCTCCGTCGCCGACCGGTCGGGCCGACGCCTAGCTTGCCTCTCCTTCTGCGTCATTTACTCTCTATCTTGCCTCCTCACCGTGGTACCTAGTGTACCTTTGCTCTTTGCCGGCCGTGTGTTAGGCGGAATTGGCACGAGCCTCCTTTTCAGTGTTTTTGATACGTGGATGGTGACGGATTTTCACCGGCGAAAGCTAGCCAGCAAGGGACTTGATCTGTCGAGGACATTTGGTACGATGAGCACTGTGAATAGCGTCGTTGCTATTGCTAGCGGTGTCTCTAGTGAGTGGCTAGTTGAGTGGGCGGGAACGAGGAAGGCACCCTTTGGACTGAGTATTGGGTTGCTTGGATTGGCAGCGGTTTTTATTTACTGCCAATGGGTAAGTCATTGATACCCTCCCAAGGCAGCAGAACAAGCTCTCTCCCAAGAATCTCGAGGAACTTAGCTCACATGATTCCGTTCTCAGGATGAAAACTATGGCGAGGCCACGACTCCCGACCCAGGGTCTAAACCAGCAGAAAACAGACTCCTCAAAGCCCTCACTAACAAACGCGTCCTCTCCCTCGGCCTCGCCTCCACCATGTTCGAAGGCTCAATGTACCTCTTCGTCTTCTTCTGGGCACCCGCCCTAGAAGCCGCCCACGCCGACTCCCCCGGCCCGCTGCCCTACGGCACCATCTTCGCAAGTTTCATGGCCTCCATGATGGCCGCGTCCCTCCTCTTCACTAGACTCTCATCGTCCACAACCCTCAACCACGGTACCCTCCTCTCCGCCCTTCTCGGCGTCTCCACGGTCATCTTCTACACCCTCTCCTCGGCGCCGAGAACCGAGCAGACGGCGTTCTGGCTCTTCTGTGCCTTCGAAGCCTGCGTGGGCGTCTATTGGCCTTGCGTTGGGTTGTTGAAGGGAAATGTGGTCGATGATGCCGTGCGTGCGCAGGTGTATGGTGTGTTGAGAGTGCCGTTGAATGTGTTTGTCGTTGCGTCTTTGGCGCTGACTAGAGGAGGGGGGGATTATGCAAAAGTTTTTGGGGCGTGTGCCGCGTTTCTTCTGGCTGGGGCTGGGGCGGTAGCGCTGACTATCTCTGGTTCTTGAAGTTGAAGCCTGATCTCTATTCGATATTTACGTCGGGAGTGGAAGTCGAGGGATCCTGATGGACTGAAATGTTGTAGAAAACGCACTTTGTTTATAGTTACGACTGCAATATGAATGAACGGATACGCTTTTGGATATCTGGATAACTGGATTACAGTTACCACTTGGTGAACGCCGACTTCTCAGAGTATAAATGAAACTCAACCTACCACCGGCCTCAAATCTCCCCAATGATGGGACTAAAAAGCTTCGGAAGCAACTCCGACGCATCGCCACCGAACGCAAAGTCCTCCTCGTCAAGATAGTCCAACCTCCCCTCCTCCTCAGCATCAAGGTTCACATTAACGTATACGGCGCCCTGCGCCCTCGCATCACCTAGAAACCCGGCCGCCGTGCTAACCGTCTCCGAAGTCCCAATCGACAGGACAACACCCACACCCTCATCAATCCAGGTCTGGATATCGTCCACGTTGTGGTCATCCATAGGCTCGCCGAACCATACGATGTCCGGGCGCTGCAGGGCTCTTTCGTTTCGGCACTGCGGACATTTGGGGATGTCCTTGGTGGGGATGTGAGGCGCCGGGTGGTTTGGGTCCAGGAGTGGTAGGGTCTTGGTCGGGTCGACATCCTCGGAGGCGGGGGCCAAGATGGGCCAGAGGGGATCGTCGGTGAAGTTGGTGGACCGCCATGTGCATCTGTCGTCGGAGCATTTGAGGCCAAAGAGACAACCGTGGATCTTTCTTAGCTTTTCTCGGGGGTAGTTGGCTTTCTCGAGAAGATCTAGTGGAATGTTTTAAAAAAGAAATGGTGGGTAAAGATGTGTTTCTGAACATGTTTACACCTCACGACGAATCATGATTGATTGGGAATGTAGAAAGAAAAACAAAAATAAAAAAAGGAGTCTATGATATGTAAGAGAAAAATAAGAAACTTACTGTCCACATTCTGAGAAACACAAAACACATTCGAATACTTCTCCGCCAACGCCGCCAAAGCCAGATGTCCCCTGTTCGGAACGGCATTCATACACATGTGCCTCCGATAGGCGTAAAACAACCACACGAGGCCTGGGTCCCGCTGGAAAGCCATCGGTGTGGCTAGCGCCGTGGCGGAGTGGTTCCGCCAGAGACCGCCGGCGCCGCGGAAGGTGGGGAGGCCCGAGGACGCGGACAGTCCGGCGCCGCATATGAGGAGGATGCGGGGGTTTTCGGTTAGGAGTCTGTGGAAGCGGGAGAGGTCGTTGTAGGGAGGCATGGTTGAGTTTGATGATGATAGTGAGTGGTGATTATGGTTATGATGATGATGATGATGATGATGTTGATGAGAGGAGAGTGGATGAGAGCCGAAGGTGAGGTTGAAAGTGGGGTAGAGCTGGGGAGACAACAATTGAATAAGTAGAGGAAAGTTGGGGCGGCTTCAATCAGTCTATTTTATGTACAAAGAGAGTTTTCTCCTCTCCCTTTTCTCTTGTCTAAACATGAAATCGATAAATCTTTGAACGACAGTCGTTCTTTCCCTGTGGGATCTAAGGCGGGATTCACTACATCACGGCCCGCAATTTGGTTGCCATCCACGAAGTAGGGCCTCGATTTATCCCCCGCCTCTCCACCATTCGTGGGTAACGACGCACACGCCATTCGAAAATCTCGAGGATGACCGGTCAGCGGCTAATTCATCGGGCGCCAGCAGGAGCCTGATTGAGTGTTCCACGGCGTCGGTACACAGAGGAATGGATCGGCAGCCAACCGACGCCACGGACACGGACACGGAGCCGGAGGCACTCATGCTTCGACAGATTATAGATCTCGCGCAACGATCGATAAGTTGCGAGTCGTCCAATGGCTTCGACGACTGTGAACCGAATCAGGGGCTCATGTCGAATAAGAATCAAAACAGGCCGGAGTGGGCCTCAGAACACTACAGACACGTTGAAACCTCACTGAGGCAGAAGAGAAACATACAACTCTTACACATTTGGGAAGGTTTTAAGGTGATGCCATTTTTGCCCCAGCAAATGTACATTAAAATACAGCCAGGGACATCTTATATCGCTTTCTAAAGGGGGAATAAAACAAAGAAACCGCTCAATCATCAAAAATATCCCGTGATGGCCCCAATGCTCCTTCATTCCAGAAAACTATGATAACAGGGTATGCGTTGGAGGGGCCGTGTACATATGACTGATCAGAGATTCAGAGTCTCTCTTTTCGCAATTTCAATATTCAAACCGTTTAGAAGATGTTGGCGAAGATGGCAAGACCAGAGAGGACGGCACCGGCGAGGGTGACGCTCTGGACGAGGGAAGCACCAGAGTCCTTGGAATCAGTCTCCTGAGCACCCGCGGAGCTGCCGGTACCGGAAGACGAAGAAGAACCGCCGGTGGAAGAAGCGGTGGGCTTGGCGGAAGCGGTGCTGTTATCGGAGCCGGAAGCAGAGGCGGAGGCGGAGGCAGAGGCAGAGGCAGAGGCAGAAACGGAGGTAGAATTGGACTTGTCATCACCACCATCGACCTGCTTGCCCTGGAGACCCTCACCCTCAGTGTCGACGACGATACTCTCCCAGGTGCCGGAGCGGTCGCTGTAGATGTAGGACTTGGCAGCCTTGTTGCCACCCATGTAGTCGGCAACTTCAATACGCTTGTAGTAGGCGTGCGAGGGGCCGTTCTTGAAGTTGGCGAGACCACCAGCCCACTGGACGGTGCCCTCAGGGGCGTCGGACCTTCCAGCGACCCAGGAGCCGAGCTTAACCTGCATGGGGGTCTGGGGATAGGTCTTGCCACCCTTGGCATCGGTGTAGGTGAGGACACGAACGGGAGCGCCGTCGATGGACCAGGTCAGGGACTCCTTCGTCCACTCGATCGTGTAGGTGTGGAAGGTCGAGGTCGAGGCGGAAACGGAGTGCTTGCCACCACGATCATAGGTGGAAGTATCACCCTTGGAGAAGTAGTTGGTCTGGACCTCGTCGGGGGAACCACCGAGCCATTCCTACAGCAGAATTTCCGGTTAGAGTCATAGCCCAACCAACGCGCTCACGGGGGTTCGCTCAATGCGCAGCCCTCTTCTACTTACCCAGTCGATCTCATCAAGGGTGTCGGACTGGAGGACAATGCTAGTGATAATACCGGGACCAGGGGCGGCAATCAGATCGACCTCGAGCTTGCCGAAGAAGATGTAGCCGGGGGTGTTGATGGTGGGGGCCTGCTTCTCGTTGGCGATGCTGAAGACGGCACCCTTTTCCTTGTCGTAAGTGAGCGTGGTACCTTCGGCGAGGTGGAAGAAGCTGCTCTTGCCCTTGGTGAAATCAACGTTGAAGTCACCACCGACGGCAGGGTCGGCAGGGCAGTCTGTTGGAGCGCAACATCATGTCAGTAATCACCATCCATGCCTTGCTTTCCTCCACGGATCAACACAGATACCTACCCTTCTTGGTCGGGTCGCACAGGGTGAAGGTCTGGGCGGAGACCATGGAAGCGCCGAGGAGGGCGAGGAGAGCGCCGGAGATAGCAGAGGATCGCATTTTCGATGATATGCAAGAAGCGTTCTTTTGAAGGATCGGGTGAGGGTTCTAAAGACGATAAAGAGTCTCTTTCGTTTCTATTTGGATTCTTTTAAAAAGGATTGTGGTCGTCAGGGAACAATATCCAAGACAGCTTGTGGCGAGGCAAAACAGCCGAAGCTAGCAAATATGAAAACAAAAGGGGGGGGTATTAACGAGAGACTGAAAATAATGCTGGAATAAACAAGTTGAATCAACAAGAGGACTTGAGCGTCTCCTAAGGTCTATTAAAAGAATGTCTGGAGGTGGGATAAAAGAGAAGAGGAGAAGTGGGAGGAAGCAAGGGCTCCAAAGGCTCCATCAAGGGGGTGAAGGGCTCCATTATGAGGCGAGGGTTCCCCGTTTTCCCTCTTGGCGTCGAACGGACGCATTTGCTTGTTCGGTAACACTCATACGCCGCCTCGCAAGAAGAGTGGATATTCCCGGGTCTTGGAGAGCCAGGGGGGCTGGCGCGTAACGGCTCGAAGGAAGAAGTATCTCTCGCCATCCTGGCTGGTGTTCCTGGTGTTCCTCGTCCCCCAGATCACACGAAGTTGCTTGCAATTTACCACTTCGTATGGTGCTGACTGCGAGATGAAGGATCCGAAAAAGAACGAAAGGGAAACAGCGCCAAGCCTAACACGCCTCTCGACCGGCCAATGGGCTCCTCACTAAGGACCCGGTCCCTGGCGTTGCCTCCAGAGTCATCTCGCATAGTTGGTCGCATAGGGTTGGACCAGAGACCGTCGGTCGGTAACAGAACTTCTATTGGCCCGATGCCAGGCACATGCCAGGGGCGCAGGTGAGAGTCCTAACCTAAGTTGGATATGGGTGGAGACTGGGAGATGGGAGAAACGGGTTAGGCCAGGGGTTGCTTGCGGTCATGTAGTTTACGAAGTACGAAGTACCATGCCTCGAACACTCGAGGTCCTTTGTCTGTTGATGCAGAAGCATTATTATTTTTCTTAGCATGAAGGAGGCTATGAAATGACCCTTCTATGCAGGAAGCAGGCGCAGCACAAAACCTCGTTTGTTTCGTGAGGCACTGGACGCGAAGTCTTGGCTTCTGAGTCGTAATTGATATCACTCCAACTGGAAGATCCTCGCGTAATAATAACCCGTACGAGGTACCGGGGTACAGTAATGATTCACCCATTCTTTTGTCCGAAATCAATTAATCATTGATCGATGCCAGTACCGGGTCGGACTAAAAACCGGGAATTGGAGGAAGGTCTTGGGATGGATTGGGAATCGTCCGACAATACTTGTACACATACCTTTGTAAGTTTAGTCACGAAGGACGGAAGTAACACGCACAAGGCTCATCGGCAAGCATCAAAACTATGAATGCGTATCAATGGGTCTAATATTTCGTAGAAGAAAATACGAAACACGAAGTACTCTGAAGTAGAAGCAAGCCTAGAAAGTAAGAAAGTGAATAAAAATAAATAATAATAATAATAAAGAGCACCCCTTCTGGAAAAAATCTTCTGAAGGACCATGCCCCTGTCCTACCTTGCTTCCTCTCTACCTTTGTACTTCGTACTGAACTAATCTGATCCGATCTGTATCCCTGACCTTGTCCTTCGTATTGATTCTGGCAGGGCTGGGTTCTGCGGAACGAAATATTGGATTATCCGGCACGATGCGCAATTTCAGACGCAAGTGCGAAGCAATTAATTAGCCCAGAGGAACCTGCCGCTTTGGGACACTCTCCCCGTCTCCCCGGACATGCCATCATGACCCTTTTCGAGTTAGAGCGAGTTCCCTCGCGAACTGAGGCGGGTGCCGTGTTTCCCGCCCGTGCCTGGATTCCGAGAAGCCTCTGCCCTAAAAGCTTAAGGGTAGTTCAAGACGACTCTGACGAGCGGCTAATGACGATAGGGTACGGATTCGTGTGTAAGACGATAGTTGACTCCATCCATAGTGTAGCCATTGTACGAAGTAGCCTGGTGTATAATTTCGATGGGATTTTTCTCTCCGATGCTGGCAGACCAAACTTCCCCCCCCTTTTTGGTCCCAATTTGACCCCTGGTTTCGAAGGTCAAGGAACAATGAGTGGGAAACAAGGAGGGCACATGCATTGCATCAAATGGGAAGATTGGGTTGACTAATATAACGGCTTCAATGAGATTTGTCTGACCGTGCCATTGTTGTACATGTAGCACAGAGGGTGCGGAAGTGTCTTTGCGGCTTTGTCCAACCCAACTTCAATCTGGATTTGACAATTTGATGGGCAATCCACAATCGACAGATTGATTGATCCGTCGTCCCTTGCCGCCCCTCCTCTTTGTTAGTATGAATTACATGGCATTGACTGCTAAACTTGAGCACAACCGCGGGGCTGCTAGGTATGAAATAAGTACATTGTACTTCATGCTTGGCCTCGGGGCATGGGCACAGCTATTGTCATTTCAACAAGTACAATTGATGTGTCATGTGCATATGAGCAGGGAGGTAACTTTCAGTAGCACAATCAAAATCACCTCGACCAGTTGAAGTCAGTTGTCATTCTTTGGTCGCTGTTCCTCTTGCCACTCCGATCTGCTTTTCTTCCACAAGTAATCTCCGGTGCAGCGTCGGGATGCAGAAGCGAGCATAAACCTCAATGTTCTCAGACATGCATCAATAGTCGCTTCATCACTGTTAAAGGATAACCTTGGTCGGGCGACCAGAGAAACAGACTCTCTCTCTGTCTATATTCAAAGTATTGAATTGTTGAGAACCCCATTCTTGGCTTTACGTCTGTCATCAAAGCCCCTGCCTACTGGACCAGCGAGAGTGGACCAAGTTAGAATGACAATATTGGAGACCCTATTCCACTTCACTGCTACTTCGCAGTTCGCACTGACGTGCTTGGAAGTTGGGCCAGGCTCCGAGGCCTGTGTTACCATCGCACAAACAAATCTCCAGACTAGCACGCACTTTGATATTGGCAGGTACCACAGCCCATGCGATGAGCGGAATACTGTTAAGCTCACCTCATTAACTTCACAAAGCACCGTTAAAGGAACTTTCCGGGCCTGGTCTTGCTTGCTCTCTCCACCTCACCTGAGAGGTTCCCTTCTTCGCCAAGGAGCCATCTCTCAAACAGCCCAGAATACCGAGGCAGACTATCCTCAAAGAGCTTACACGCCAAGCAAAGGAATAGGAGTACGAAGTAGATCTTGCACTTGTCCCACCCTCTTGCCTCCAGACTAAAACCAGGACCCGAGGAAAAAAGAGAGGAAAACAGACAAGGAAAAGACAGCCGGGCTCCAGTACTCCGTAATATCGCGAGTCTCACGCGATGTAACTCTTAGGCTGGTCACCGCTACGAAGTATGAGCTATGAAGTACTTCGTACTTCATAAGAATACGAAGTCGCTCGCGAGGCATCACGCCCTCACACTCCATACCTTTGGCTCTTGGCATCTTGGCAGCTGCGTTTTTCAGGCCTTTCACACCTCAGGACACTCACTCACAATCTTACTTCGCAGCATCGGACTTTATTAGAGTTAGAATGTACTTGTAGACCCTCGACCAAGCAATGCGAGTCTTCAAACACAGCCAGTGTCTTAGATCCATCATTCCGATTGCAAGGGTCCTATCGATCATCCTGTCTAAATCTTCTCGCCTTCGAGAATACCCTTCGCTTCCTCAGTCTTCCACCAGCTCACTCCATCAGTACCGGGGTACTCGTAACGGTTCATGCTCTCCGCCTTCATCTCGACGCTGTATCCGGGCTCCGTCGAGGTCTGATAGTAGCCATCTTTGATGACGGCCGGATGCAAGAAGTGCTCGTGCAGATGATCGACGAATTCGAGAACCGAGAGCTTTCCGCTGACGACGACATAGTCGATGGTGCTCAGGTGCTGCGTGTATTCTGGGAGCCCAACACCCCCTGAGTGAGGCACCACAGGCACACCATATTTTTTAGCCATTAACAGGACGGCAAGAACCTCGTTGACGCCTCCAAGCCGGCAGGCGTCGATTTGGCAAACATCGATTGCGCCTGTCATTATGAGCTGCTTGAAGATGACCCTGTTCTGACACATCTCGCCTGTGGCGACGCCGATGCCGTAGGGACGAAGCGCGTCTCTCACAGCTTTATGACCGGCAATGTCATCTGGCGAGGTCGGTTCCTCAATAAACCACGGCTTGAAGTCAGCCAACTGCTTCATGTACTCGATGGCCTCCGGCACAGACCAGACCTGGTTGGCGTCGACCATCAACACATTTCCCTTGTCAAAGCCCAGTATCTCTCGCGTAATGCCCAGTCGCCTTCGGTCCTCCTCCACGCTACCACCAACCTTCACTTTGAAGTACTTGTAGCCATTGTCTAACGTCTCACGGAGCAAGACCTTCATCTTCTCTTCGCCGTATCCAAGCCAGCCGGCGCTGGTGGTGTAGGCCGGCACGGCCCGGTTGTTCAGAGCATCCTCCAACCTCTGCACCTTGCCCGCCTCGGACTCTCGCAGAAGGTCGATGGCCTCTTCGGGGGTGATTGCATCGGTAATGTACCGAAAATCGATGCAGCGGACGAGTTCCTCCGGGGTCATGTCGGCCACGATCCGCCATACAGGCTTCCCCAGCACCTTGGCCCAGAGGTCCCAGACAGCATTGACGACGGCACCAAGGGCGAGGTGGATCACGCCCTTTTCTGGGCCAATCCATCGAAGCTGACTGTCGTTGACAAGATGGCGCCAAGTCCTGCCCCAGTCGGCAACTAGCGAGGACAGTGTTCTCCCCTTGATCCTGTCTGCAACATGGTCGATCGCGCGGCAAACAATATCATTGCCGCGACCAATGGTGAAGGTCTACGAGACGAAAAAAATGGTTAGAGCCAGATCCTTCTTCCGTGGTCATGGACTGTCTAGGAAAGACATATGTCGTCTGTAGGAGAGATATCGGGGATTGTGACAACCGCACCATTCCATGACCGCGGAATTCAGAATCCGTTTCCAGAATACAGTATGCAGCTGAATAATCTCCAGCTGCGTTCATGGCATCCGATCCAGTCTTGTCCAGCGAGGTCGGGAATCGGACATCCCGAGTTGTCCATCCTGTCAACGTAATCTCGCTCGCCGGGGCCGCCATTGTGCTGTATTATGTTTCGTCGGGTTAATCGATACGAAGGATGGGAGCAGGCAGTTGTGCACTGCAGATCTCCGGGACCCAGGAAAATCAAATCCTTATTCGGTTGGAGGTCGCAAGAGCCCTTCTCTCCTTTTCTGGCTACGTCGCAGGTTGGCCATTTTTACGGAAGGCGGAACCATGGGGATCGCTTGATGGCGGGGAGCGGCTCTTCGAACCAGGCACAAGTGGCATGCACCTACCCCTCTCCCCCTCTCTTGTCTCCGAGCCGTGTTAATGGATTCATGATTCATCAAAGTGGGCATTGGCTTTTGGATGCCCATTGGGTCAGCCCTCGCCAATGCCCTTGGTGAATGTAGGAGATGGCATTCGCTGCCCGATGCGGGAGATGGAGGAAGGGTGGACCCTTTGTTGGAGCAAGGAACGAATAATTCGAAGCCAATCCAACCAACATTTGATATTCTCTTTCCCATCTTACATTTGATGGGGGTTTTGCAAGGTTTACTTCATCTACAAACACAAACACGCTGATTGATCATCAAAGCTGGCCCGATTACTCTGATGAATTTGCTGCATTCGACCCATGTGTTGTTCTTTTCGACGCACCTCGAGTCCTCCATTGCCTCACGAAGGTCCATCCATCGCTTCCGAATCCGGTGAACCAAACCCCGCAAAACCCAAAATATTGTTCCATCCACACCACAAAGCCAAGCGGGCGATGATCCTCACCTCAGCAACGCAACGGACAGGCGGATGAGCATGGACATGCCCCCGAAAAAGGAATTGCGACGCTCTTGTGGCTAGACGTATTTGAATTGGGTGAGAGCAGGAGATACATTAATATTTATTCAGCCTCTCGAGTCTCGTGCGTTTGTGTGCCAGTCTTCTTTCATGTCCTTGGTCGCATGGCATCAACCAACCCCTCTCGACCTCAACCACAGCGCAGAATATTCTTCCCCGCACCCAAACATCACCAACTTCTGGATGCCCACACATGCCCACGCATGCCCTCCATTCTTCTTCTGGACCTTCTTAATGCCAAGACCCATTTCTTAACAGCGCTCGGACACTTGGATCTTTTTTTTGCAATTGAGCCAGCTCCAGCTCCTCAGGTTACTCGTTGACCTGAGACTTGGCCCCAAGTTTTGCTGTGCCCTCTCCCGCTTCCGCTTCCGCTTCATCGTACCCTGCGAGAGAGTTGAGAGCACGTCTCAATGCCTCGCTGCGGGTCACTATCCCTACCAAGAGACGCACCTCTTAGCATGAGTCAATGTAATGGATGCTTGGCTATAATCCCGAAGCATAACCTCCGAAAACTAAAATTGATCCTCCTACTTCGTGCACCACAAGTCGATTTTGGGGAAGACGGTAGATCCTGGATCATATAATCTATGTCTAACTACGGTCACTGCAATGTTGTCTCTATGCCGACAAGCGTCCACTGTCTGCCGATGCAGTCACCCACCCAACTCTGGCTCTTGTTAGTGTGTGCCGGAAACCAAACTTTGGTCTCTGCATCCCAGCTGGCCCTTTACCGCGAGTGCACTGCTCCTCGCTCATGAGTTGCTTACCTGCAACACGGCGCTCCTCACCATTCCTGCAACACCGATGTACAGGTTGTGCGGGCTGCGCTGTCACTGGGCGGATCCTGCCACCGGTGTGTCCTAAACATGGACAAGGGTCGAGAGCCGTGCAGCTTCTTCCCCAGATCTTCATGACTGCATCGGTGTTTCTGCCCTCCTTCAGTTTTCTTCCTTTTTTGGTTCCTTTTTTGGCGTGCCTGAGTGAAGCAGTCTAGTCCTCTTTAAATCGAGCCATGCATTCCAATTCAGAAGTCTTGAGAAGTCCCCCATCTCCATCATCCTTAAGCAATCGTGTCCCCGCCTTTGCCTCTCTCACTCTCCCTCTCCCCGCCCTCTGGCGATATTCATCTTAATCTCTTATTTTCTCTTATTTGCCACAAAAGCCCAATCAATTTGGAGATTGGGGCGTATATTATCGTTGGTCCTGTCTTGGGAACTGTCCGCTGTACCACCCTGCTCTAAGTGGTCACTCGTTCCTCTCAAAACAGCCAACGACACACCTCTTCCACCTCGCCTAAATATCCGCTTTACAACATAAATAATGAGCCGGTCGAGCGTGTCGCCATTGGCCTTACCTCCATATAACAAGGCCCAGCAAGGCAGCCCTCGACCGAGAAAGAAGCTCCAGAAGACGGTTGGCCTTCCCGCCGGTTTCCCCCAGTCCCAAAGCAGACGTCCCACTTCGGTGTCAGTCACGCTTGTTACAAATGGCAAGAAAGTCGCCGCCGCTGGCCCTCGGGTCAAATTAACTTCCCACCAGGTTCCCGGCGACAGGAAGCCTGCGCCGCGAGCCCTGCCGGATTTGAGTGACGCCAAGTGGCTCGAGTACGTTCGGTCTCACCACTCCAAGGAATCTCTCAAGCTCCCTCGCTCTATGGTTAGAGACCTCTCGTATCTTGCCATCCCGAAATCCCCCCACCGCCCAGTTGTTCGTCCTGGCTCCAAAATGTCGTCAATCAGACGACGTGCAAAGACTCCTGTCTTTTCCATCGGGCAGCTGGAGGGCATGCCTTTGAGTCGATACGGGTCACCCACCAATGTACCTGCCACGGCTGAACTCATCGCCCAGCAATACATGGACCTCATTGATTACGATGCTGAGTCCATCTACAGCGATTCTCACTCTGAACCTCCGCCTTCGCGTCAGGGATACATAGATGAGGAGTACGAACCGAGGCGCCAACGCAGTTCGGATGAACTCTCCTCGACGAAGCTCTTCTCTCCTCCCTCCTCTTCGGCAAACCACAATGCCCAGCCCACAACATCGCCCACATCCGACGACGGCACCCTGGTGTCTTTCGAGGAGGAAACAGTATACTTCAAACCCGTGTCGTTCTCGCCCGAGCCGTCATCCCCGGCGCACATGCACAGCTCGAGCTTCAGTTCCAGCTACGGCAATCCGTTTGCGAGTCCCGACAACCTTAGTCTTCAAATATGCCTCGATTTGTTGACCCGAGAGCTCTCGTCCGCCATGTCAGAGAGACGTCAGCGGCCGAGTAACGAAAGTTCTGCTCTTCAGATATGGGTTATGATCGAGGCCTTTGAGAGGCTACGAGACCAGGTCGCCGAGATGAGGCTCGGTATAGGCCAGGTCAGCGGTGTCGAGACCATGTTTGAAACGTGGCTTAGGGCTCTCTATGCTATTCACGACTCGCTTACTGCCGAGGTCGTACGTCACGAAGTGGATGAGAATGACTGCGAAGGTCTTCAGGAAGCACTGGATTAAACGTCTCCCCCAGCATTGAACATAGATGAAAAAGGAAGCAAAGATGACGAATGATTTTTCTTACGTATGATCGAAGTTAGTTGCATTTCTGGGTTTGCATTTGGTCTTTTGATAGGATCATGGATGGTTTACAAAAATGTACACTCTCCGGTAAGGTCAACGGGGCCCTCTTGGGGAGGGTTTTTGATTTTTGGCCGGTCACGATCACAATGTATTTAACTCTTGCATGTTTTCGGTTAGAGCTCATGAATTGATACCCGCAACTTCAGTATACTACTCGCATTCTTGTTGCTCGCTGAGTCCTGGTGGGACTTAAGCCAGCACTTGGACCTCAAGGAACCTGACAATGGACGGGATCATGACACGGATGGCGAAGAATGTTCACGAGGGTGACCGCCAAAGAGTGGGCAGTCCTTACGGTTTCTCGATACGTAATATCTTCCGTCTTGAGGACTGTTGGCCAGGCATCGGAGGGGATCCAGACGGATGCAGGTCGCCCAAAAGGCGAGGTGCGCACGGAAGAATCTGGGCAGCATCACATCGAAGCTTCGTGGTTGATGCCGATTTCTGGGGTAACCCTGGGTTGGGCGGGCCTGAATACAACCTTAGTGGTTGGTCTCGGGCCACTGTTGTCCCCTTATAGGCTCTAGCGGACGGCATATAGCCCCAACAAGCCGCGTCCTAGCGTGCAGGATGGCCACTAAAATCCGACGCTGCTCCTTAAATAGCACGCGCACGTGCAGTGTGTAGCGTGGTGTGTACGTGCACGACCAGCACTGAATATTACGTACTACTACTTGGCACTGGGCTCGAGGTTCTGACTAAGGCATCGAAATACCCGAGCAACAGGCTCGGTGACGGGAGCTCCGATTCTCCATGGATCGCCGTGTCCGTGTCTGCCCCGAATCACCTTGAATGGTATTGGCGCCTCAGCCGAACCCGACAATTCAGAAACATGGA
Source organism: Scedosporium minutisporum (assembly GCA_034774675.1). NCBI lineage: Eukaryota > Fungi > Ascomycota > Sordariomycetes > Microascales > Microascaceae > Scedosporium > Scedosporium minutisporum. The sequence continues at coordinate 27,620 of SJVG01000036.1, forward strand.
GGACGACTTTGACGATGCCGAGCTATGGGCAGCCGCCGATCGCGCTGTCTCTGCGAGGGGCCCAGCTCAGTCGGGGCAACCGCAACGACGGGTGCAGCAGCCTGCACCACAGAAGGTCCAGCAGCCCAGGCCTCAGGTGCTCGACAAGCGGCCACCGCCGGCTTCCCGAACCGAACCTTCAGCAGGCCCTAAGATTGTGCAGCCCACACCGCAGGTCCTTCCGCAGAGGGGTTCGGGGTCGACCATTCTTGTTTCGCCAAGGCAGAAGGGCAATCCGGTTCTATCCTGCATCAAGTCGACGGCTTGGGAGTATTCTGATATACCGGCCGACTATGGGCTCGGTTTGACGACTTGTGCTCTATTTCTCAGGTATACACAAATCTGTAGATACATTCCGGCATACGGGCAGTGGTGAAATTAACTCATCCAACAGTTTGAAATACCACCGTCTCTACCCCGAGTACGTCTACACGCGAATCCGAAACCTCCAAGGCAAATATAACCTCCGCATCCTCCTTACTATGGTCGACATTGCAAATCACGAAGACCCCCTCCGCGAACTAGCCAAGACATCGCTGGTCAATAACGTGACCCTCATCCTCTGCTGGTCTGCCGCCGAAGCGGCGCGCTACCTGGAACTGTACAAGTCGTACGAGCACGCGGGTTTCAAGGCGATCCAGGGTCACCAAGGCTCAAGTTATGTTGAAAGGCTGGTCGATTTCGTCACGGTGCCGAGGGGCATAAACAAAGCGGATGCTGTGTCCTTGGTCAGCAACTTTGGCAGTTTGAAGAATGCCATCAACGCGGATCCCGAGCAGATTGGCATCATTGGAGGCTGGGGAGAGGTCAAAGTGAAGCGATGGTGTGAGGCCATTGATGAGCCGTTCCGCGTGAGGAAGGCGGCGAGGAGGACCATTGGGGATAGTGCCCCTTCTTCGGCTTCCATCGACCCGAGGTTTGCTATGAAAGCAAGCCAGCAAGGCCCTCCGGCAGCCGCCGCTAGGTCGGCTCAGACCGGGCCTGAGAGAAATAGACGGCCGCGACCAGGATTCTCTGCCTCCGCTGATTACGTCGATGAAGAGGACGCCATGCTCGCCCAGGCTATCGAGGAGTCGAAGCGGACGTCGCAGCCAGCGCAGTCCGCGCCTCCTCGGAACAACCGCGAGCCGGAAACCTTGAGCGAAGGCGTCGCAGCCGCGTTGGCTAGGTTCAGGGAGCAGGGATGAGACAGTACATTCAAGCGTTGTGCTACCTGACTAAAGACAAGCCGACAAACACAACTAATCTGAGGAGCACGCTCGACGTTTGTTGAGCCTTCTTGCGCAGGCCTGGGAGTGGAGACATTCCTCGTGTCTGAGCCACTACCCCCCACTCATGTCAATATCGGGCGGGGGGTAGGCTTTATGCCAATAAGTTATGCTATTCCGACTACCAGAGAGCAGAAGACTTCTCAGTACGGCTATCGGATGACCGAATTTAGGAACTGGCTAATCGCTCTTTGAACGACGGCATCCATTATCCCGAATCTAGGGTTCTAATGCCGATCATGGGGTGCGGGGGTTAGCCTTTCCTCGCGAACGCGTGTCTGCTATATCTATGGTCAGCATGCCGTCCATCCCCATTGGGGGATCAAGACGTCCGTTCGATTTGAGGAGAGTCTCACGGTAGAACCTATCCCTACCCTATCCTAGCCGCGGACTTAGCCTCAAGTCTTCCATGCATATTGATTTCGAATACTGAGGCACACCGCCCATGATGTCGGCAAGGTTCCCGGCCCTTGATACGAAATCTCCTGAAGTACGTGGGATTCAAATGAGTGTGGGTGGGGTTCGAAACGTTCCCCAGCGTATCTGGGTGGCTCGCCACAAAAACCGGTTGATATTGCATCAAATAATTCAAATGAATACCAAGAAATAACTACGTTCCGCGCAGGAGGCGTTGGTTCGTCGCCTTTGCATCTCTTTCGAATTTCCTATCTACTGTAACACTGCTTCACACGCATGAGCGAACCTATAAATACTCTGTCGCGGCACACTCCCAAAATGGGGTTGACCCGAGCCCGCAACGAGGCAATTCACCCTTCGGCCCTTCTCCCGCCGATCGAGCAATTAACCCAGTAATTAAATAGCATGAGATCCCCAACACGCTTCTAAACTACCGGCTGCCACTTGGCTTCCATTTCGAGGACGGACCATGTTCTGCACGCATTTTCGATAAATGCGGGAAAGGGGCTCGTTGGCTGGCTGTCGGCGGTTACTTTCGCTCCGCCGTTCCCCGTTACCCGGGTCTACCTGGCTATGATGCCCTCGCTTCCGGATTATTACGACCCGCCCTTGAAATGCACATGGGATAAGGGATAGATGAGATCGGTCTTGGGATGCATGTGAACTAGGCTGTTTGTTTATTTTGGTGCGGAGAGCGAAAGCCTCGTTCCCCCCACCCGGGTTGCTCAAAGTTCCTTGAAACCTGTTGGCGGGCGTGTTAGCGGGCTGTCACCTGCGCACCAATATATTCGGGGCCGGCTCCGCTCCACGGATCAGTGAGGGCTTTTCCGGGTATTCCCACTGCTCCTTCGGAAATGAGGGTGTGAAGGGAATTACAGCCTGCATATGCCCTCCTAACACGGCCTCGACCTGAAGACGCCTCAGGCGATGCTTCACGTCGGCACACCTTCGCTCTTTATCTACTCTGCGGGGCCGCCCATCGTATATAGGCGGGCCCTTGCTTTCGTTTACTCCTGGGCCTCAATACCCCTTTCCCTTGCCAGGCTCAAGGACATCGGCCATCCTTCTCCACGCGTCGGGCGGCTGATGCCATGCGGCTTCAGGCAACATGGCTGCCTCTGGCTGCCCTCGTCACTAACGCAGTAGCAAATGATAAGATTGAAGCTGTTCGGGAGGTTTTTAAGAGGACTTGGGACGGGTATCGCGAGTATGCCTGGGGCCACGACAGCTTGAGGCCTGCCACGAACGGCTCCTTTGATGATAGGTAAGGACCATCCTAGAAACGAGAGGCCGGAGAGTAGGATCCGTTTTGATCATATTTCAGGGAACTGATTGAGCTATAGGAATGGCTGGGGAGCCAGTGCAGTGGATGCTCTGAGCACAGCTATCATAATGGGTGAGACTGATGCCGTGAGAGATATTCTTAAGTTTATCCCCACCATCGACTTCGGAACAACGAGCACAGAGGTTTCGTTATTCGAAACCACCATCCGCTATATTGGTGGCCTACTCTCAGGTTTGTTGTGTCGCCGGCACTAATGGGCACAAAAGCCTTCGCGAAGACGACTCCTAATTTGGGCTCTAGGGTACGACCTGCTGCGTGGCCCGTATAAGGATATGGCGCCGAGCAAAGAAGCTGTCGACAGCTTACTCGAACAGGCCGTCAGGGTTGCCGACCTCGTCAAAGTAGCTTTCGATACTCCCAGCGGCATCCCGGACAACGATTTAATCTTTGACCCAGAGCCTCGGAGGAAAGGAACTCCAGACAACTGGGTTGCGACAGTCGGCTCGCTGGTCCTAGAATGGGAACGCCTCAGTGACCTCACAGGGAATAGAGAGTATGGAGAATTAGCCAAGAGGGCTCAGGCGTATCTCCTTGACCCACAACCGCCTGAACTTGAACCTTTCCCCGGTTTGGTGGGTAGCCGAGTATGGGTGGATAATGGCACGTTCGTGGATGCCATGGGTGGGTGGAATGGTGGCACCGACAGCTTCTACGAGTATCTCATCAAAGCGTACATCTATGATCCCGCCCGGTTTGAATCGTATAAAGATCGCTGGGTCCTCGCAGTGGAGTCAAGCATGAAGCATCTGACGTCCCACCCGACGACCAGACCGGACCTGACATTTTTATCCATGTATTTGGGGGAAACCCTTTTCTTTTACAGTGGTCACTGTAAGAATCGCCTCTTGCCATGAGTTAGACGTTGACGACGGTGGTACGTCGGCTAGTCTCATCTAGCTAACTCGGGTGATTAGTGGCGTGCTTCCAAGGAGGCAACTTCATCCTCGGGGGTCTCGTGCTCGACGAACCGCGATACGTCAATTTTGGCCTCGAATTGACGGCAGGCTGCCACGAGAGCTACATTCAGACGACGACGGGAATTGGGCCGGAGCTTTTCACGTGGCAGGACAACGCTACGGCGCCCGACGCACCGAACAACCCAGCGCCGCCCGAGGAGTACGCCGACTTTTATGAAAAGGCGGGGTTCTGGATCGTGAGCCCACAGTACTCCTTGCGACCGGAGGTGATCGAGAGCTACTACTACGCATACAGAGCGACGAGGGATGAAATGTATAGGAAATGGGCGTGGGATGCATTTGTGAAGATTAACAATACGTGCTCGGTGGGCAGCGGGGTCTCATCGATAGCCGATGTGCAACTAACGGTCGGAGCTCCGGTATTTTACGATTTCCAGGAAAGCTTTTGGTTTTCCGAGGTTTTGAAGTACATCTATCTTATATTAGAAGATGATTCCGACGTCCAAGTGAAGAGGGACGGCAGGGATCTTTTTGTGTATAATACTGAGGCCCATCCATTGAGGGTGTTTGAAGGACGGGTAAAGGAAGGAGGAGATGGGGCGGAGGGCTAGGCGGAGGGCTAGGCGGAGGATGCGGATGAAGCTAGCAAGAAGGAGGACGAGGGGTGCGGGGAGCTCCCCGGGGATTTCGGTGTTTTCGGGGATACTAGTTTTTTAAGCGGTCCGGTCGAGGACATTTGTACAAGCAGGAAAGTTTAATGCTAGGTAATGTGTGGAGTGGAGATTGTTCATTTTTATGAATGTTCATACAAGCGTCCGTGAATCTCGTCTGCAAGCAGACTCTCTAGATACTCACAGAGAGCCATCACGGTACTTTAGAGCAGGGACACACACACTCTCTCTCCCCCTCTCAGCAATGTGGCGTCATCATAATCCTCTTACGCACCACCCTCCCGCTTGGCATATTCCTCCTCAATGGCCTCTTCATAGAGGCGATCAGCCTCCTTCTCGGCCTCGGTCTTTGGCCGCGTCGTCCCAGCACCAGTGTCGACGCCGGCACCCGTGGGGCGAGAGGTGGAGTTCGACTGTTGCTGGTGGCTCTCGTCGCCTCCGGAGTTGTGCTTGGAGCTGACGGACTCGCTATGAGGCTCGGCCATTGCTGCGGGTTTTTGTGTGTCTTTCTGAGGAGAGGGGTGCTAGTGGATGGGTTTCGGATAACAGTGGGATGGGAACGGGAACGGGAACGATGATGAAAAGCTTTTCAAGTGTCTTAGCCCCGCAATTTCGGAGATGATGACAATGTCTGTGTCGGACTCGGGAATTTGGATCAGGACTTGATCTGAAAGATACAACCGCATAAGTGTACAGAAGGTGGAAGGATGGGGTAGAGGCTGCAGTAGAGACGATCGCGGGAATTAGAATTGGAGCTGTTCTTATAGGTCACTGCAAATGTGCGATGATTACGTCAATCGTCGACGACCTGCATCACAACAATTGAGCAATCAATTGGTTCGACCGACGGAGTACGACATCCTTTTGCCACTTGGTGACGACGAGCGACAGCACGAGTCACAGCCCGAGTCCGATCGAGTGGCGGCTCTGCTGCCTGGAAAACATTGGCGGGCGGGCTCCCTCTTGCTGCTGGCCAGGCCACCTCAACTTCTCAACTATCCTGAGGTCTCTATGATGGAGGATTTGACGGCTAATAGCCCGTCAGAATACCTCTGGTTACCAAATGCATAACTTCAATGTTCCATCGACACAATGTCCTTGTAGATTAGATACATCAATTCAACTACTTCACAGTCAATTGTTAATATATGAAAGATGTCTGCCACACGAAGTAGATCTGTTTCTTCCTTAAACCAGATCGATGGGCTTCAATGAAACACGGTAACCTATCAAAGACTCGAGAGTATATAATTCGGATAGACCTGAATGAGACAAACAAAGGTGAAAATGGAACAAGCTCATGTATATAGGACATGGTTGAGGATATTAGATACTCTAGAATACTCCAGTTACCATTGAATGTAAAGGTACCGAGGACATCTTGTTCCTATGACAAAGTACACTGACATATCAAGCTTCAAGTGTTCACAAAGCACTCCATCTCAGTACACAGTACTCAGACTAGAAACAAAGGCAAGCTCAAGCAGTGCTTACAATTGTACTGCCCTAGACATTTCCGGAATACCCCAAAATTTAGCAGAGTCTGATTGAGCTAGTGTTCAATCCACAGAAAGGACGGACCCGTGCATGCCGGCGAGGCAGCTCCGTTCCTGGGTCTAAGCCAATAGAGTTCTCGCTAATCTTGCTGACCCATTCGGTCTTCTTCCTATTTGCGCACTTCACAACTGCCATCTTGGATGCAAGCTTTGATGCAGGCTTTGGAACGTAGGCAAGGGTCAAGTGCATGCAGTAGGGGCAATCATCCTGTACTTTGTAGTTTTTTTCTAATCCACTAACATGAGCATGTTGAGCAAGATTGGTCGCTAACATGGAACTCACTAACATAGCGGAGACGATGGACATAGATCTACCTACTTCATACTTGCACTTGCACTCCTGCTGACCAAATATCAGTATCAAATCTGGTTTATTGTTCTTTCTGCATCTTGTCTTGTCCTTCTTTATAGTGACATACCGTCCCGCGAGGAACTTCTGCCCATCCACTTGCTTCTCTCTTGTGTTATTCTCATCTGCTCGTATACTCATATACTCATATACTCATATACATAGGGCACCTGCCTCTAGGCTTGACTTCTCTGTTCCCATCCTCAAAAACTCTTCCTCTTCTCCTCTTCATCTCTCAAACCTTCCCCTCTCATCTCTTCTTATCCATCACACATCCATAAACCCTTGCAAATTCCATCCTTTGCCCCACGGCATCGCCATCAAGGACCGGAGACGTACTTATCTCTTCCACTTGACGGATCCGCCACTCATTCTCTGATTCCAAAACACCCGCCAGTTCCGTCAGTTACGCCTGCCCCAAGTCATGTCGGTGGCCTTGTTGAAGAAGGTCGTCTTTGGCGCACCGGCCGGCACTCCTACGCCCTCTGGGGATAGCGAGCGACCGGATAACAACCGTCGCTCCTCGGCTGCCGACACGGTAGTCGAATCCGATATTGAATCGCTGAATCCCAAGGGTGGCAGTGGCGGTAAAAGCAAGAGCAAGATCGATCCTCGCATCATCTCGGATGCTACTATCGGCCTCTCCGATGGCCTCACCGTCCCTTTCGCCTTGACCGCTGGTTTGTCTGCTCTCGGAGACACCAAGGTTGTTATCTATGGAGGCTTCGCCGAGCTCATTGCTGGAGCTTTGTCCATGGGTCTCGGAGGATACCTGGGTGCCAAAAGTGAAGCGTAAGTCATTTTCATTTCCCTGTCCTCCCTTCACCCACTCCCGCCAACCCCTAGCGTCCAGCTGTGTCTCAAGCCGATTCCCCTGTTGAGTAGATCATGAGCTTTACTAACACGTGACGGTCATAGTGCTTCCTACCGCGAGACACGGGCTGACACGGAAGCCATGGTCAAAAACGACCCGGTTTCCGTCCATTCTGACATCCGTGACGTATTCAAGCCTTTCGAGCTTGATCGATCCGACCTTGAAAGCCTCGTAGACCACTTGGCTGCGTCCCCCAAGGTCGTGGATTTCCTCATGCAGTTCCACCACTGCTCCCTCGAGCCCCCCACGAACCGCGCATTCACCTCCGCCTTCACCATCGCCATGGGCTATTTCCTCGGAGGCTTCATCCCCCTCCTCCCTTACTTCTTCGTCGACGACGTCTTCCACGGCCTCTACATCTCCGTCGGCGTCATGGCCCTGGCTCTCTTTATCTTCGGTTATGTCAAGACCTGCGTCGTCTGCGGCTGGCGCGGAGCCCATCGTATCTTGCAGGGCATCTACGGCGGTCTGCAGATGGTCGTTATTGGCGGCGTTGCTGCGGGCTCCGCCATGGGTCTTGTGATGGCCTTCAACCACATCTCGGATTCGGGCGATGGTGCCATCTTTGGCGGTGGAGCGCCACAGTTCCTGCCCGTGGGTGACAATCAGTTGTAGTCGCGCCCCAACCTCGCCCGACCACGTCTCTCACACAGCGGCCTTTTCCTTTTGTTTCTTTCTGTTTTCTCGGCGTTTCTACGGCATGGTGTTTCCCTCTTCTCAGCTCTCTCTCCCTCTCTTGTTTTTCCTCTTTCCTTTTTCTTTGTGATACGGTGCATAGATTCAGCGTGATACCACCGCGAGGCGAGCATGCTTCCTGATTATATGGCAGGGAAGAGGATAGGCGTGGTCTTAGGCAGGAAAAACGGCGTTGATTGGCATGTTTCAAGCATGGATGGAGGTTGTTGCATCCCCCCCCAAAAAGAAGAGCAAGTCGGCGAGAGATTCGGAAAATTCTCATGTATTCCCCGACGTCCTTCATTTTAGCTGTCATCATTATAGGGGCAATGGTCTGTACATCCTCTCTTTGGAAGAGACCATCGATACTCCTCTTTAATCAAGTATCACATCATTGATGTATAAAATCGAGTACGTAAGTGCGCTTGTGCTGGTGTGGCCTCGAGGGGATCGAAATATCAATTGATCCGAAAGTTAAAAATGAAGCAAAAAAATGAAGAAAAGGACCTGCGCTCTGATCTACCCCATTATCTTACACAATACACCGCCTATCGCTAGAGAACATGTAATAGACCTTTGAGTCTTAAAACTCTCGGCTCTCACCAATGTCGCAAATGTCAAACACGCCAGTCTCGGGAATGCCCTTTTTCTTGAGTGCCTCCCGCAACTGCCTGGGAGGGTCATGAACCTCCTCCGACGTAAGTACCCACGTACCCCAGTGGATACTCATGGCATTGGCACACTTTGTTTCTTGGAAGATCTCGACTGCATCGTAGGGATTAATGTGCATGGGCGAGAAGGCGGCGCGTGGATAGTAGGCGCCGATGGGGATAAGACCAAGGTCGAAGGGGCCTCGATGCTCGCCGATTTGCTTGAACTGGGGACAGCGCGGCAGATCCGCGTAGTCCGGGCCGTAGTCGTCAATAGCCCTGGGCAGATAGGGCACAGCGCGATATCCGGTATCTCCGGCGAACCAGAGAGACTTGCCGCCGGACTTGACAGCCCATGAGCACCAAAGCGTCCTGTCCCTATCGAACAAGCCTCTTGCCGACGAATGCTGAGCCGGCGTACACGATATCCTGGCCGAGATAGTCCTAGGTTCACCAGAATCGTCGCCTTCTTTGCCCTCCACGGTCAAGGAAAATTCAACGTCCTCCCACCAATCGAGTTCCGTAACAGAGTTGATGCCGATCTTCTTGAACCATTTTTCAACTCCCTTCGGGACGAAGAAGTGTACATTGGGATGTCGCTTCTTCACCTCAAGGACCGACGGGTGGGAGAGATGGTCGTAGTGGCTATGACTGATGAGCACTGCGTCGACGGCGGGGATGTCGGCGAGCTTGCAGGGCTGTTCCGTATACCGCTTCGGGCCAAGGAAGTTGAACGGCGAGCATCTATCCTCAAAGACAGGGTCGCAGAGGACTCGAAGACCAGAGGGGAACTCGATGTAATAACACGAATGGCCGAGCCAGGTTGCACGGAGCTGGTCCGACGCGGTACGGTCGGGTAGGAATTTGGGCTTCAGGACGGGGACGGTTGGGGGAGTAGTGACGACGGGTTGGAGTTCTCCGGCGAAACGCGCCCTAGGAACCCACGGATCAGTTGTCTCGGACGCTGAATTGTTCGGCATGCAAGGTCCAGTCGGGACTTACTTGAGCATGACTCGCAGGATATTCAGCAGGCCAACACCCGGGCCCCACGATGGGTACGGATTGCGAAATTTGATTAGATGTCCGCCATTGAGGACATGATGGGGCTTCGAGACGGCTTCCTCGGGAACGGAGGCTGAATCGGCTACCTTGGTGATCGTTTGGGTGTACGTCGCCATTCTCGGGAGGCTCGCGCTGGATGACAGGGAAGGGACGAATAATTGCTTGATGCTTTGCGCCGATATTGGGGGGATTCTGGATGGGAGAAGGAGTCGAAGATACGACAGGGCTTGATTCATGATGGTGCCCAGAATCTCGTCCGGGCTAACGGTGTAATATATAATACTACATATAAAGTCCCTACCGAATCGCTGTCACGGCTGAGGACCAGTGGCCCTCCAAGATGGTGAATGAGGATAATAGTGTGCTTGCTGAGAGATGGGTAACACAGAAGGGGGGGAAGATTGAGTGTAAGCTCGCAAAGACTTCACTGGCTAGGAATTAAGACTGTGTCCCTAGCTCGGAGTTTAAGCTCTTATTGCTGGCCATTGGAGATCAATCAATGTAATGAGCGTACAAGTACCAGTCCGCTACAACTAGGGCTTGAGGTGTACCTGAACACCAGGCACTGCACGCGTCATTCGTGTGGTGTAATTAGCGCTGACTGTCTTCAGGTTTTCAAGTTGTCCATTGTTGTTGCCAGCAAATTATTAACCCGAGATGACGATCGCATTGGGAATTAAGCATCGGGGATCGGAGTTAAGCCGATGCACGACACACGCCGGCGTCCAAGTTAGACCGGCGGCCCGGCATACGTGGATACGAGAGAAAGCCCTGTTGCCTGTGATGCATCCTTCTGGACTGTCGAAGAAATCCTGTTCATGAAATGACGTGGCACTCGAGCCGGGGAGTCCGCGGTTGTCAAACAACCATCCCAATGCGTCACCCAGTGCCTCGCAGCAAGCCGTCGTCACTTTGATGCGCAATGAGTAACTGTCCTCGGCTCTGGCGTCTCATTCACGCCTACAGCATATTAGAGACCCAAACGAGGAAGTTGAATATATCGCCGTAGCGATTGGAACCTTCGACCAAGGCTGCTGTTCTGAAAGAAAAAGAAAAAAATGGAAAAGAATTCAACATTGTCCAAGTTCGTTACACATCTCCAGATTTAGAAGTCCGCCATAACACAAACTCCGTAGAACAACGCTACAGCCAACTAACCGTTACTCCGGGGTCATTAATCCATCATGCATCCGTCTCAAGGCCGGTTCTATCTCATCAGGCACTGCCCTTAACACAACCTCTCACAAACCCAAAGCCCGGGTATCTTCCATCATCTCGTCACTGCCCAACTCCTTTTCCAGCTCGTCAGCAACAAAGCCTTCGTAGTCATCCAAGTTCTTTTGGATATGAATCTTAAACTTGATGACGTCATTTAGAATTCGGTCGATCTCAGTGTGAAGCTCTTCCCTCAAGGCGTTTGCCCTGACGGTGAGTTGCTCGTATCTAATATTCGTTCCTGTTAGTCATGATTGGGTTTGCAATGGTTAAATTTGACGACTACTCAGAGCAAAAACATACTCGATATTTGTGTTCATCTCCCTCTGTTCCATCAGCTGGACGGACTCCGTCAGACCCGCACGCATTTTGGCGAGCTCCTTCTCCATCTTCTCTATCTGAGCGTCGGAGTTGAGCTTTTGAGCAGTGGTAACCTATTGTTGACAAGTTAGCTAGGGCCCTAAACCTCGGGCGCAGAAAGATGGACTAGGAACCAAGCCCTTACCTCCTTGGTTTTTTCGTATTCCTCCTCAGCAGCCCGTACGCGATGGCCCAGTGCCTCAACCTCATTGCGTTTGTCCTCTATAGCCTCCTTAATGCCATCGAGGAGATCATGATCCTTCATCATGACGTCCATCGCAACGCTGCGTCTCTCAGAAATCTCCTTCTTAAGGGAAACTAGGCTGTTCCTGACCTGACCGCGGAGGTCGAGGTTCAGAATATGAGCAGGCTGATAGCCGGAAGTTGGGTCGGCTAATAATCTGTCACTCGAGTTCGACCCGTTTAGCTGCGAAGAAGTGAAATCTGGTCCGTCGTTGACTGTGAGGCGGAGCTCGTAATCGTCACCATTCGCGTTCGTGGCAGCGGCGGGGATAAGAGCTATTTGGTACGCAAGTGTGTTGTACTTGTCCACCATGCGTTCAAGCTCGTCTAGTCTTTTGCTGGCTTCTGATTCTTTCTCGGCCACTTTCTTCTTGATATCGTCAAGGCGCTGTGATGCCGACTCGATGCCTTTCTGGAGCCGCTCTCTCTCGGCAGTCATGCGGTCGATATCCTGCATGCTGATCCCGAGATCGTCGACCGCTTTTTGTAGATTTCTCCTCTCCTCCTCAACTTCTCCGAGCTCTTCCGACAGCTTACCGAGCTCTTCCTGGAGGATTTGGATGCGGTTCTCGTACTTCTCCGATCGCTGTTGGGCAAGAGCGTTATATTCCTCAAACTTGACTTTGTCCTCCTCCATGATCTTGAAATGGTTATCGAGGATGGCCGGGTCCGGAGTTGACTTTTCTAGATCTTCAATCTCTTTTTGCAGCCTCGCATTCTCTGCCTCTAGCATTTCAAGCTCGGACAGGTACTTGGAATTGGATTCTTCGAACGCCATAGCCATCGCCGCAACGTGAGGAGCCAGGACCCTCTCGGCATCTTCGTCCCCGGCATCTTCATCCATGGCTAACCAATCCCTGTAGGCTTTGCTGAGAAAGTCGAAAATAATACGGTCTCCGCTCACGTCGATTCCAGACTCGAGGCACGCATCGTCATACCGACCGCAAGAGTAGCCATCGAGCATTTGGGCAAGCTGCATCATCCAGTGAAGCAGGCCGAGGAAAGTACTCCAATTTTGACCGCCCACCGCCGCAATTTGGCTCTTGGTTATGCTCTTCTCATAGGGATACCTGAGCTGCTTGAGGATCGGCGGCACTTCCTGGTCAATATTCTTCTGAAATTTATGACTCGGATCGATTCTGTGGTATAGCCATTGGAACATGTAATTGAAATCCTTCTGGGTCGGCGACTTAACAATGTTCTGGGTGAGAACGTGCTTCATTTCCATCTCGAAGTTGTGCTGGACGAGATAATCCAAGAGTTCTTGGCCGATACGAGCCTGGTAAGATCGATCCTTCAGGGGTCGTGGGTCTCGAGGAACGCCGGCGGGCTGGGGAGCTTGCTGGAAGAAGCTCTGGTGCGACACATGGCCAGCGGTAGAAGTGCGCGATCGGTACACACTACTTCTTCTGTCCGCATCGGCGGAGGCGCGACTCGACATTGCGCCCGTCGCGAATGCTGGCTTGGACGTCTGGAAGGATGTCCTCTTCACCGATGACAGGCCTATGTCCGCTAAGTTGGTCCCCGAAGACGATCGCTGAAATAATGGCTGGCTCGGGCGAGACATCGCAAGGGACTGCCTGTGTCCCGACATGCTTCTCCCGTGGCTGCTGGAGAACTGCGCGCTCGCGACTGGGTTTGATCGCTTCATCGCCGAAGAGGGTTGTGGTATGCTCGTATTATTGAAGTTTATGCCTGCGAGCGTCTAACGGGAAGATGAAAACCGCTCATCGTCAGTCCGGCACTCCCATAAAGTGCGAATCGCGAGGGGCTATAAGGCGGGTATAGGAAGTTGACTTACCTCGCGAGGTCTGCGCACGCTCCACAGACCAGTGTCTTGCGACATCTTGGACAGTTGTTGGTCTTATCTCTCAGTGGGAATGATCTGGTTTTTCTTCTCCCCCTCTCTCTCTTTTTATCTTCTGGGGAAATAGCCGAAACGGATGAGCGACTTAATATCAAGAGTGCAAAAGGCTGGTGAAGATGGACAAGATCTCTGCCCAGGCTCGTGTGCGATTGTCGATGATTGGGCTGTTGCTAGGGCGAATGTAAACAAAGCAACAATTGAATAATGCAGAGTGATTGGGCGTGCATGGCCATTTCGTAGGTACCTTGTACTTCGAAGTTCCCAGTCCTCTCCCGGTGCATCACGTGCGCAGCCAGTGCCCGATGCGTGCCTGCCGATAATTTTCCACTGTCTGAGCTCGGGGCTGTCATGCCTCGGCTGGCATACGGAGTAGCGTATGGAAGTCGTCCTGCTCTGGCTATGAATACTTTTAACCACGAGACAGGGCGATGAACTGAATCTTCGTCCTTCCATCTCGTCGAACTCAACCATGGCGATAAGGGACGATCTCGTCGCCTCTGCGGTAGGTTTCTCCCTTCCTTTGATAACGTTACATGTTTCTATGACTGGTGGATATTGGTTTAGCTGACAACTTCGTGTATAGGCGCAATGTGAGTGACCACATCGATTCCGGCTCCCGCCTGCGCGTGTGCGGGACGATGGACAACAGTGTCGCTAACAAGTATGATAGTTCTCCAAGACCCAAGTGTCGCGTCATCGCCGATCGAGAATCGAATCTCATTCCTGCGCAACAAGAACCTCACCCAGGAGGAGATAGACGCCGCCCTTGCTCGTGCTGGAGCCTTCCAGAGTTCGGTCGAACCTGCTCCCCCGACTCACACAGGCCCATCACAGCCGTCGCAGTCGCAGTACTACCAGCCGCCGTACGCCCAGTACCCATGGCAGCAGCCGCCGCCCCCGGTCCCTAGGAGGGACTGGAGGGATTGGTTCATTATGGCGACAATGATGGGAGGTCTAGGCTATGGTCTTTACACCGTAACAAAGGTTCGTGAGGTGCCGGTAATTACTCTGCGAACATCACTAACAGATATGCGACTACACAGCGATACGTGTATCCCATGATTGCGCCACCCACTCCCGAGAGGTTAGAGCAGGATAAGAAAGACATCTCCGAGCAGTTCGACAAGACGTTTGCCTTAGTCGAGCAACTCGCAAGGGACACTGAAGCTTTGAAGGCCGCAGAGAAGGACAGGACAGAAAGACTCGATACCGCTCTATCGGAACTGGAGTCTGTCATCAACGAGTTGAAATCCGCAAACCGACGACGGGAGGACGACGCCCAGCGTATTCGGGACGAGGTCCAAAGTCTAAAAGAATCCATCCCGGCCGCCCTCGAGGCGCAAAAGACCCTCGCCGACAGTAGGCTAAAAGAAGTCAACACGGAACTTCTTAGCCTTAAAACCCTGATTTCGCGGATGAATACCCAGACGATCACTACAACGGGTTCAGGCGGGCAATCCAGACAAACGAATGGCAACGTTAACGGCAGCAATGTCGAGCAACCGAAGACTAGCACCAGCGGACAAAAAAACGCGGAGCCTGATGAGGTCGCGTCAGCACCAAGTGCACCAGTCGCAAAACCCAGCGGTCGCTCGTCACCACTATCCAGCGGAAACGCGGCCGGCAAGGTTTCGATTCCAGCCTGGCAACTCGCCATGGCCAACAAGAGTGATGCGGATGCAGGGGCCAGCCCTCAAGCCAATGCTAGCAGTTGAATGACGTTGAACCCTTACCCATCTCCCTGCTCGAATATTGCCCTCCAGTGAGGCACACAGCTTTCTCGACCTTCTTTTTGTTTCGGGATCAGTTTTTGTATGTATGATTAGCGCAGAAGACTAGTTGGGTTATGATTGGACTGGAGAACGCCACCGGTCGCAACCAAGATGGGACGCCTACGCAACAATAATTGATATGTATCAGTCTCTGTACCACCATTGCCTTGTATTGGTTCATTGATCTTTCCAAAGTGACTTGTCAGCGTCAGTGTAGTGTGGCGGAATGGGACAGGAATGTTCACAGGTCATTGCTTCAGTCAGCGTGCCTCGGCTTATTTTGACAACCCGAGTCCGAAGGAATTTAATCCCCTCCTTAAACTTCGTACACACACCGCACACCGACGACCCCCTCGGCTCCCTCAAGGATTACCAGATTCGTGGTCGAGGTGGTGTTTGGGGCACAGGACACACTACTACTACAGCGTGGTATCTGCTAATAGATGAATTGGTAGCGTACGTGCACCTTCATTTAGTGTCCTGAGAAGCATCAATGATTCCTGTTGCTTTTGCTTTTGGTTCATTTCGCTAGGTCCAAACCTGCCCGGTACAAGCCCGCGTACAGTCGTTGAGCGAGAGTTCTTTATATCGCGAGTAATTTCTCTCATCCAATACCACCAACCTACCCATCGGAGACCAGAGCCAAAAGTTTCCCACTCTTCCAAAGAAAAATAAAAAGGGGGAGGAAGATGGAGAACGAGAACATACAGCTTCTTTTCATGCTGCTTCCGAAGCTTCCTCTAATACTTCGGGTGGCCATCTTGCATATCCTCAGGCTATCGGAGCCAGCTCAATACTTGGATCTTCAAAGCGCCATCACCGTATCCGTCCTCCGATCATTTCTAGCCCCGGACCGTCCGGTTAGCATCTCGAAGACACAAAGACTTACCTTGAAAGATCCTGGGATTAAGGGAAGGATATGGGTTAGCAAGTATACTGCTCCAGCACCGCCGGAGACAGCAGTTCGAGATGTACTCGTCTCTGCCATTGATCGTTTAAGCGATGCGGCAGGCTCCCGCGCACCCACCAGGAGACCCGATATTCTCCCAGTCGAGGCTGAGTGGACCGGCTACAGAGCTGAAGCAAAGACAAACTCTACTCTTCCCGACATAACAGAGAAGGAAAAGTACGATGAGCTTATGAAAGAGTGCTCTAGCGCAACCACAATTCTGTACTTGCATGGGGGTGCATACTACCTCCTCGACCCATCATCGCATCGTCCCACGACCAAAAAGTTGGCAAAGCTTACCCAGAGCCGGTGCTATTCAGTCCGATATCGCCTTGCTCCACAGAACCCCTTCCCTTCGGCCCTCTTGGATGCGCTCATCTCGTACTTGACCCTTCTATACCCCCCACCCAACTCCTTCCATCAACCGGTGCAGCCGGAACATATTGTCTTCGCTGGTGACAGGTACGTAGCTACGTGGCCTCTATCAGTATTCCTTCTCCGCTGTTTGATATGCCCGCATCTAACACGCTTTGGGATAGTGCCGGAGGAAACCTTGCGCTCGCGTTGTTGCAGACCATCTTGGAGATCCGGCGGCAGGGTCGAACGATTACATGGTTCGGGCAAGAACGTGAGCTCCCTCTGCCAGCTGGTGCAGCTCTGAGCTCCCCCTGGGTGGACCTCACTCTCAGTTCGCATTCCTGGGAGAGGAATGCGGAGTTTGATTATTTGCCGAGTATGACTGCGAAGGTGGCAGACGAATATCGTCCTTGCGAAGCATGGCCGGCAGAACCACCTCGGGCGAGCCTTTACGCAGACGATCATCTTCTTGACCATCCTCTTGTCACGCTCGTCATGGCGCAGGACTGGACCGGTGCTCCGCCGATTTTCATGAGCACGGGATGGGAGCTGCTGGCCGACGAAAACAAGTTCCTTGCCCTGAAGCTGAAGAAGAATGGCGTTAAGGTTATCTTTGAGGAATACGAGGCTATGCCGCACTGCTTTGCTATGGTGCTCACAAAGCTGCCTGCCGCGAGGCGATGCTATGATGGCTGGGCTGGATTCATCCGAACGGTAGTAGAAAATCAGGACAGCATCACACCCAAGGCAATCACGGTGAAGGCTAAGACCTTGGAGGAGGTTGAGCTCGATCTAGAGTCGGAGGACCTCGTGGAGGAACAGGTGCAAGAGCGAGTCCGGGCCCAGATCAAGGCTCGCCTAGCACCTCCCCCATCCAAACTGTAACCTACGACTTCATATGTGAAGAATCATTGACTTCGTATGGCCTGACCCTAACAAATTGGGGGTACACAATGATGGACTGCGTGAAGGTTGAGCCCGACTTGTTTCGTACTACGTCGTGCTTGGACACAGCATTTGATGGAATTCAGATTATCCGATTCCCTTGATTTCATTCGGTCGAATATCATGTGTCATTTACACCTCAGTACACAGGTCTATTATCTATTGTCAAAGGTGCATCACCATGATCTTATATGCAGTATCAATGATCAAATACGATACCGATGCTCCGTCGCACTCGGTATCAATTCATGATATTGAAGTCGCCAAACTATGTAATAATACAGCTATATCAAAATTACCATCTATACGTCTAGGGAATCTGGATTGTGAGCAGATCGATGGAAGAGAGTATGTATTAACCTCTGTATCTTCTCGGTCATTCTGGTAAAAAGCCGACCTATACGGCCCCCTTCCGTTCATCTCTTTCTTGCCTATTCTTCTCTGCCTTTTCTTTTCTGGTCTGGTCTCACCATTTCCTTCTTCCTTTTCCATTTTTATTTTATTTTTATATTATATTATTTTTCTTTTCTTTCTTGGGAGGATCCTCGGTCGGAACTAAATTTTTGCGGTTGGAGCTCAGTTGGAGGGACAATAGTAATCTCCGAGATCGACCCCGAAAAACTGGAACACACTCACCTCTCGCCTCACCCATCTCACTCAGCTCTCTCAGCTCACACCACATCCGTCCATAAAATAGACGTTTGATACTCAATGGCGTTCAACAAGGGGTAAGGAGCATATAGTCGGTAGCGAAGAAAACAGCAACGAGACAATGGAGCGCCATTCCAAGGTTGTAGCGCAAATATCCACAGTCATCAAACAATTTTTCGAAAAGAAAGTCCCATATCGAATCAACCATGGCTCCACCAACAGCACACGGCCTCTTCGCCGTGATCGCGTCGCGAGTGTCGACATCGGCTCGCTCAATAATGTCCTCGAGGTGAATCGATCAAATCTCACCGCTCTGGTTGAGCCGAATGTTCCAATGGACCGCCTGGTGGAGGCCACTCTTGCCAAAGGGCTTATCCCGCCCATCATCATGGAATTCCCGGGAATAACGGCTGGCGGTGGATTCGCAGGAACCGCAGGAGAGAGCAGCTCTTTTAAGTACGGGTTCTTTGATGACACCGTCAACGAGGTCGAGATGGTTCTTGGCAATGGTGAGGTGGTCAAGGCGAATAGAACCGAAAAGGCCGATCTCTTTCATGGTGCCGCCGGTGCTCTCGGAACCTTGGGCGTTACAACCCTGTTGGAGCTCAAGTTGAAGGAGGCGAAAAAGTACGTCAAGGCAACTTACCGGCGCGCTCGAAGCGTCGACGAGGCAGTGGAAATGGTGCGAGAGCAGACCCGGAATCCGGAGAACGACTACGTTGACGGCATTCTCTACTCTAAAGATCACGGAGTCGTCGTCACCGGCACCCTGACAAACGAGAAACCCGACACGAAACCTGCGCAGACCTTTAGCGGCGCGTGGGATCCTTGGTATTATCTACATGTTGCCGACAAGACTCGCAATGCTACCGAACCGGCCGTAGACTACATCCCCCTCGCAGAGTATCTGTTCCGTTATGATCGCGGCGGCTTCTGGGTTGGCCGAGCTGCATTCGACTACTTCAAGTTTGTGCCATTCAACCGTTACACTCGTCGGTTCCTGGACGACTTTTTGCACACCCGGATGCTCTATCGCGCTCTCCATGGAAGTGGGGAATCCGCGCGGTTCGTCGTTCAAGATCTTGCCCTTCCTTACTCGACCGCCTCCCAGTTTGTGAACTATACCACGGACAGCCTCAACATCTGGCCGCTGTGGCTCTGCCCCCTTAAACGCCCGCAAGCACCGACTTTCCATCCCCTCACGTCCACCCCGCAAACTGTGGGGCTAGCAGAAGAGGATACCGATGCCATCAACATCGGCGTCTGGGGCTGGGGCCCCTCGAATCCAGAACAGTTCGCCGCCAAGAACCGCGAGTTGGAAGTCCGCCTTCGGGAACTAGGTGGAAGGAAATGGCTCTATGCCCACGCTTACTATCCCGAGGACGAATTCTGGCAGATGTATGGTCGCCAATGGTATGACGAATTACGGACCAAATACCACGCAACTGCTCTACCAACCGTTCATGACAAGGTTAATGTCGATATAAAAGCAAAGGCGCAAGACGGAAAACATTGGAGCCACGCCATGAAGGCATATTGGCCAATTGGTGGGTTCTGGGGCATCCGACAGAGCATTAAGAGTGGGGATTATTACCTCCACAGAAATGCGAAGTGGAAGGAGACGTGAGGGAGAAATAAGGCTCATCACCTGGCACCCTCTGGACGGGACCACACCTCGGTGGGATGCTCCGCCATCGGAGGCGGTGCGGAGCCCCAGCTCGCTCTGTACCTGCCATGGTCCAAGTTCATTTGATTCTAATCCGACAAAGATGGGAACGACATAAAATTCCCATGAGATATCATCCCACCATTACACTTGCCCTGTATTATGCCAATAAAAATTTGTATTATTAACTGTCGGCCCAATATATGGGCGACTCTAAGAGGAGGGCGGAACGCTATCTATGATCAAAACTACTACCAAAGCTGAATGGATCGGCAGTGCCATTGAACAGAAAATGACGGCGATGCCATTAGTGTAATGCTATGCAAAAAACAGCTCGTCTGTTTCTTGAAGCTATATTATGCGTCGCGGGAAATGGACTTGATTCCTAGAAATTCAATACCGGGGGGTGCTTTTCCCTATGCCTGGATGGAGTAGCTTCTCTGGAACATGTCATCGACGTTTTCCAGGTAGTATGTCCCACTCGAGATCGTTGACACTTCGCCCTCGGGCTTGTAGTTCTTCTGGAGATGGGCCTTCTTGCGCAGGTCACACATCTGGAATTGATTCGGTTAGCTTAGAAGTGCGGATTGGTACGGCCCCGGGGAGTCGAAATTGAAGGGCTCCTTTCAATTTGGGAGGGGGAAAAGGGAGAGAACTTACGGCGTCGTAGGTTTCCGGTGGAACAGCGCGCCTGGCGCCTAACCTGGTGGGGATGTCCAGGACCTTCGCAATGCTGGAAACACTGCCGTTAACCCTGAAGGACATGAAGCTTGCGGCAAGACCCGATCCATAGCTGAAGAGGCCTATGCGCTTTCCCTCCAGGGTGGCGCTGTCCACATAGGAGATTAGACTTGCGAGCCCGCCCCAGACGCTGGCGCAGTACATGTTGCCGCAGAGCGTAGCGACCTGAATAGCTGGAGATACTCGCTCTTGGAATCTCTTCTTGGAGAGACCCATAAATGTTTTCTCGACGACCTTGTCAGTCAAGGATTTCTCATAGTCCAGCCCACGGAGTTCCTGAGGCACGTCGGCGAAGGCAGCGTTGTCAGGATCGGCAAGGTAGTCGTGGTATAGAAGGCGACCGTAGGATTTCTGAACCAGCTTGCAGGTAGGGGCATGGAATGTCAGGTAGTCGAACCGGTCGAGGGCAGTCTTGGAATCGCCGGCGCCGTTCGCATTCCCGTTGGAGCCGCTGGAGCCGTTGGAGCCGTTTAGCTTGGAGGCCTCGCGCCTGGCGTAGTCGCGGTAGGCCGCATCGAGGGCTCTGGTATAGCAGGTAATCGAATAGTGGCCGTCCACGTAAGGGTACTCGGAAGTTAGATCTGGCTTGTAGAAGTCATAGGCATGCTGCATGTATGTTCCGCGCAAGCCAGGCTCGGCGACGATGGGCGCGTTCGGGCCAACCAGGAGGGCGACGGCACCTGCACCGCCAGTGGGGCGGGCATTTCCCTTGGCGTACAAGGCAATGTCAGCAGCGACGACGATGGCGTCACGGCCATCCCAAGCCGAGGATTCGATCCAATTGATGGTGTTGAAGAAGGCATTGGTGCCTCCGTAGCATGCATTCACAGTATCCACACCCTCAATGTTGGTGTTATCTCCAAATAGCTGCATCAGCACCGTCTTGACAGACTTGGACTTGTCTAGGAGTGTCTCAGTGCCAACCTCGAGTCGGCCGATGGAAGCAGGATCGACATTGTACTTCTTGAGGAGGTTGGAGACAACCGTCAACGAAAACGAGTAGATGTCTGAGATTGGACGGTTAACACGCTGACGGAATAGAGGGGCAGCCCAGCCTTCGGCAGTATAGAAAGAGAGGAGGAATGGGAGGAAGAGACAAACCTTCACGGTCATCGCAAAAGCTCATCTTCGTCTGGCCCAGGCCAATGGTGTACTTCCCGGTACTGACACCATCAAACTTCTCGAGCTCGCTCTGCTCTACATACTACACCAAGGGGGGCAGGTTAGTTCCAGCCGCCACCACGGTGCAGCGTCCAGGCCAGACAGTGCGATATCGGGAGGGGTTCGACCAACCTGGCTTGGGAAGTAAACCTCAATGGCCTTAATGCCAATGTTTTGCGGGCGCGAGGTCATGATGGCGAGATGAAAGCAACGATATGGTTATGAGCAGAGGGAGGTTTGATGAGTGTCGAGAGATCGAAAATGGGGGCAAGAACGAAGGGGGGGTGGAAGAACGCTTGGGGGAGTCGACAAGCAGGAGCTCCTTGGGTCTTTATGGCAGGAATTTCACCGCCGTTTCCCGGGCGCATACAGAAGACGCAATTCTTTTGTTTATGAAATTAAAAGGGCAAAAAAAAGTGTGCTCTGCGTGCTCGACAAGACCCTGGGATCCAGTTACATCGGTAAGGTACATCAATGATGGGCATGCACTACGAAGTATTGATGTAGTTTATTCAGGTTGGCCGTTCAATGATAATCGTTGCGGTCCAGAACCGGAAACAACATCAAATCTGTCCTAGTTGGCTTGGAGCGCACACTAGCTGGAAGCTCGAATGTTAAGGGGCTCGACGATTGACATCAATGGATGAGGGGTTGCCTGCAGGGAAGCATGAGTGAGGAGCGATACTCATCGAGGCAGTGGAGTGTACTTTACTAACAGCCAGCACCAGGGCGTGGACGAAGTACTTCATCAAATGCATCCAAGCAAGCGGTACATGTACTGTACATAATCTCAATTTAATACGGCCAGGTTCACGGCCAGGTTCACGGCCAGGGCTACTACTCTACTAGTACTACACCAGCCGGCAGAACTTGCCAACATGATCCAAGTACCCCCAATCTCTGTTTCGAGTTTTCGAGACTTCTTCATCACTTCCACACTCGAAATTATCAATCTACACTTCACTCCTCCTCCACGAATCCGCTCTCGTAACTCCGCACTTAAAATATGAGATCCTCTGCTGTTACATCCATAACTACGCTAGGAAGTGGATCAATCAGTTGTTAGATCGATTGGGGCGGCCATATCGCCTGGCTGGGTCCCTCATTGACGCGCATCAGACACCTATCAACGCCGTATGCAATATATTTCACGTCGTAGTGAAAAGCAAGAGTCCATGCACCGCGAAAGAGCCAAGCTTCAGTCGAAGAGAGCTGAAGACTCCAAAGAAGTAAGGTACGTCAACGGTATGTGTGCGGTATGCAAAGTACTTGAGGGAAGAGAGTCTCACTCTTATCCTGGACTTTCAACCCCACCAGGACCTGAGCCTCCCGCAGAACGGGGATGAAAAAAAAAAAAAATATAAATGGAGGGGGGGTGATTCTACACTAGGCAGAAACATTCGAGCCCGGCGACAGTCAATGGTATCAATTCAATCAAGAGAGAGATGTACAAGTACAGGGAATGTCCCAACAAGTACAATTGTAGTGTTGATTCGCCATCACGCCCAAAGATCGATCCCAAGACTTGCGAGTGATTTCTCGAGAGCCGAGCACAGAGTCGATTTACTTCATGAATTCGTCTTCTTCCCATGCCCACGAAGTAGATAAAGTATCTGCATTCTTGCATTATATAACATGGGCTGCCAGGCGTGTCCCACGATGTGTGGTTGGGGGGGAGACAAATCTGAAGTGTTCAATGTTGGGTCTCGGGCACGAGGAACCCATTGTGAAGGGCCGAGCTTTGCTCTCTCGGCAGGCACCGAGAAACGCCGGAGGAGAAAGTAGTGTACGAAATACTTCCCGAGTAGTACTTCATAGAGTACTCGGAGAGTCGGACGTGCTTGGGTGGCACCATTGCACATACAACATATTTTGACCCCTGAAGCCATTTCCTGGATTGTTCTGGCGCACAATTATTGTTGTAACTTTGGACTCCGCCAAAGATTACATAAATGTACCTCAGTACTGATAGCCACAGTCACAATTGCAACATTTGAACGTCACATCCAGCCGGCTCAGACTTGAGGGGAAACACGGCTGTGGTGTTGTGGGTCTAGGCTGCCTATTGCGAAGTAGTATACGAGGTACTCCATTGATCTTTCGCGTGGTACTTCTTCAAGACAAGATGGGCGACAAAAGTGACAATCGATCGGTTTGCGGACCCAACATGGGACGGGACGCTGGCTAGGCTGGCTGTCTTGGGTTGCCGCAAACCAATCTTCATCGCCAGCCAAGTCGGGCTCCATCAACCACTCCGCTCTCGGCACTCACTCAATCTCACCATGTCAAGAGCGATGCCCTCCACAAAAGATTACGAAATGGCCACCCAAAGTCCCTGCAGCCGATCAATCTTTGACGCTAACTGCCCATACTGACGAATGTCAAGTCGTGAGAGGCATTTGTCGGAATGTCTCGGGTCTTGCTGTTTGAGAAAGGTGTTGGTTTTAGATGGAAAGGAAGTGTAAGCGATATAAGGCTCGAACTTGCTGGCAGTGTAGCCCGAACCTCCTGCTTTTTTTTTTCTCCTGTAATCACTAGAGATACACATACAAGGTAGGATGCAGTTACGGATTGACTGATAATATTAAGCTTATTTCATTTTGCTCCTTGTTTCCGTCGGAGTTTCGGTTGGTGTGACGGGTTCCGAGATGCTCGACTCCGTTCGCGAACTGCCATCGGACTCGTCATCCGTGATCTGCGGCGTTCCAACGGCTGACAGCACATCACCATCCTTTCCGGTCTTAGTGCTGCCATCGTGTCCTTCGCCTCCCGACTTCTCAATCGACAAACCCTTCTTTTGTTCGCTCTTTTCTTCCTCGATTCCACTGCTGTCCTCGGCATTTGTCGTAGTAGCGGTGTTGGCCGCCTTCTCCTGGGAATCCCCAGCCGCTTTCACCCGTTTCTGTTCTCGCCTTTCCATGATCCATTTTTCAACATTTTGAACTGCTTTCTCAGGGTCTCGTTTATATCTGAGAAGGTAACCCTGGATCTCGGCTGGGCTATACTCATACTGGGGAATCTTCGTAGCAAACTCGGATGCCAATGCCGAAACCGCAGCGTTAGCAGCGGCTTTCTTCTGCGCGGATTCTCGGGATGCCTCGTCCACGGGAGAATCAGAGTCCATGCTGGTGTCTGCGTCAAGCGCTGTGTATATGGCATTGAAAATCGATGCCGAAATGTCGTGGTCGGCCCAGCCAAATTCGATGGACATGTCTACCCTGCCTGGCCGGATCAATGCGTTATCCAGTTTCTCGACGTGGTTCGTAGTCATGATTAGAATACGGCCCTCCTGGGAGGCGACACCATCAAGAATATTAAGTAGGCCGGAAAGAGAAAGCCGACCAGGCACTGGGCTTGGACTTGCGCTGGTCGGCTGATTAGTGGCGGAGGCTGTATCCTTCGTCGTTGGGGTATCTAGGACCTTGGGTTGCTCTCGGGTATTCGTAAGGCCAGCTGTATCAATATCCTCGAGGAGGACCACACATCGCCGTGGCAGCTCGGAAAAGAGGGTAGTCAGATTCTCCTCGTTGGAATGGATGGAACTCAGGCTGACGATGTAGATTCTTAGGTTGAAATGGCCAGCTAGGGCGAGACTCAAGGAGCTCTTGCCGGTTCCTGGCGGGCCATAGAGAAGATACCCGCGTCGATACGGGATCCCTCTGTTCGAATACCAACGGCGAGTTGCGGGATCGAGATAGTCGGTCATATCGTCCAAAAGTTGCTTTTTTGTGTCCGCATTTAGAATAACCGTAGAAAGCGGCCGGGTATCCCGGGACATGTTTCGCTCCCAAGTCGGCTCCGCGCTTGTGCCTTTGAACGTCCCTCGGTATATCAATGTTTTCTTGGCGTCCTTCTCCACGTATGCTAGTTTGGCTTCGAGAAGAAGCTCCTTAAGAATCCAAGGGCTCCTTCCAAAGCAAGCTATTGATATCTCTTCCCTCTTTAACGGCGTGGGTTAGTTAGTACTTCCGTGATAGGCTCGCTAGATACCACACCATGACGCTTCACACTTACCTCACTGGCAGGCGTGAAATACATGTGGTTACGGTTTTGGGTCCTTTGGAAGAGAAGGAGCCTTCCCCGATACCAAAATACATGGCTCCCAAATGAGGGGGTGTAGGAGAGCGTCTTGCGGTGCTTCTCAGTAGAAGCACTCGCTCCATCCTCCTCCTCCTCCTCGTCCCGCCATCTGAAGATAAACCAACTTCGAGAAGACAGGTTGGTATTGACCACGAATCGACGCGAAGACTGTGCAAATTTCTGCGCCGCAACCCAGGCCATAACGATATTGTAAATTTCATCGTCAACACGAATCTACCGGAAGATGGGTCGTTAAGGGGGGAAAAAAAAGGGCTGACGAGAAGGGCAAAGGGTCAGGCGTACCTCGACAGTGCTCATGAAATGCGTGGATACTAAATTCCAGATGTATCCGCTAATGTAATTCCAGGCAAAAGCCAGCCCACTGAAAAGGACGACAATGGGAATATAAACATTTAGGTTTAGACCGAGATATTTGAATATGGCATCTGAGGCGCTCGAGAACCCAGGGAAGAAGAGATCCAAAACAGCGACGAGCGACGGCGTGCGCCCGTCTCCCGCAACTGCAGGCCTAGGTTGGCCGAGCCAGGAAGGGAGAGAGGTCATGGCTAGGTTATGATAGATCCCCAGAACAGAGCAGACGAGGAGAAGATCTCGACGTAGCAGCTCCACTCCTCGACGGGGTTTCGATAATGGACTTGTCTCTCTAATGGTGATTGTTCCTCACTTGAATGGACCTCGGAGGAGGCAGAAGGTGGCTTTATAAGAGGATCAAATGAGATGCATCGCCTCGTCGGATTTTCTTTCCAAGATGACCGCTGACGCTGAGCAACGCAACGTCGACCAATTGACAACTCATGTCGGCATCACCGCTTCCCAGGCTAGCACCGGCCTAGATTGAGTCACCCGGACTAAGATTTCAATGCAAACGGTAAGGCTGCGCAAACAGCTGCCTGCTGGCGATGCGACATTGAATCCGCAATCGTGCATTTGATGCCGGCATGATTGTCCCTCGCCGCTGTTTGGGGGTGGGGCTGTGAATCCTTCAAATTGTTTGGATCGTTTATTTCATCGGCCATCGCGAGAGTTCATGTGAAATGTAAAAAGTGACGTTGGTGAAGAGGGGCGAGGCCGATCTCAATCTCAACACCATTGAACCTCGTAATTAATTAGGCAGCAACTGCATGTGAGCGACGGATTCGTGAGAGGAATAGAATTCGGGGGGTTGCACGAGTCAGGCTCTGGTAGTCTCATGAGCTTCAAGGGATCAATGATGAAAGGCTCAATTGTTTGGACCATGAGAAGCTGTCGTTGCTTGGTAGGGCTGAGCTCAACGGCTCCACTCGGAGCTGTACTTCGTAAGTGCAGCCAAAATGGATCTAACATTGATTTAATGCAGTATTGTCCCTTCTCACTTGACGTTGCCATCCCACCCAGCCCATCTCCATCTCCATCTCAGAGAAACCCCTGATTATGCCGAGGGCGCCAATACCTCTCAAGCCGCTCGTTCCGTGGCGAAATCGACGAGGGCAAGATCGCAAGATCGCAAGATCGCAACAAAAATCGAGACGCAGTATCGTGCACCTTTTAAAGCGTCCGAATCGTTGTCAGGTTCAATCTTCGCCTTTACTCATGAGGATATTGGAGGATAGCTTCACCTACCAGGCTACCACCCTAGCCTGGGGCCGCTAAGGATCCTTAGAATAACGAACGTAATTCCTCAAGGCTGCTACAAAACGCATGATGCGACGAACAGTGTATAGAAAGTGCTCCTTCCCGCATCAATGATGAGCTTGCTCACTCCTCCTGGTGCAACAAGGCCATGGTTCTGTGTCCTCATCCACGGTCAGAAGTTAAGAATGAGAACATGGTGGTATTGCTTCTTGATCCACGAAACATTTGGATTGAATCATTGATGGCTCGAGAGGAACAAGATGGATCCGCAAACCAATCTTTTGACCACGATCTCTCTTCAACGACACTGCAATGTGCATGTTGTTGTGTCTTGGGAGGAAACACGATTACACAACTACCACTGTGACAAGTTTGATACACAGCATGAGACGGAGCTAAAGAGGGAAACGCGTCTCAAAAACCAATCGAGTTGGCTTTGGATGGAGAAGTGCGCTCGTTTCCTTTCTTTCCTCTTCTTTCTTCTATTTTATTTTAATTTTCTCTCCCACCCCTCTCCCATTTTCTTTTTGTTTTCCTGCCCGCTGGCCCGCCAAAAACATCTCGCTAGTTGTGTAGACTGGCTAAATTGCACACCGCCTCCTGATGGGATCAATTGATTGATGTATATTCGCTGAGGCGAGAGGCACTAGTTGGTAGTCAACATGAAGCCTGCCCATAAAAATGAGCATGAGCGCCCGGGAGTGCTTCGTTGGAGCAACGCAGTCGGGCTTCCCGAATCACAATTTGCAATTTTCTAAGCTGGTCGGTTCTGCGCACAATTATACCTCCATTGGTGCCCTTGGCATTGGGCGGCGATGTTGCTATGTTCTTCCTCCAAACCATCAATTATCAATTGATCTGTGATATTCCTCTTCCAAGTCGCTGATGGCTCCATCGGCTCGCCCATCATTTACAGGTGGCGGCTTATTGGCCCAATTCCTAACCCGAGCCAGGCCAAGATCGATTTCGCAAATAGGCTCAAAGGGGATTAATTCTTGAATTCCCATATATGGGGGCGGGGAGAAGCAATCCGTCGAATACAACCTGCAAATTACATTGAGCGTAGAGATATTTGCCGTCCTCCAAGTGCCAATTGATCAGATGAGTGCGTGCTTCGGAGTGGCTACTGTTGTATGGATCAATTGTGTTGTATATTGGCGTGTGTCATTGATGTTGCGATGAGAATGATGCTCGCATTTTACGCTTCGAGCAAGCTTAAGAAAGAAAAAGAAAAAAAAAAAAGAAAAAAAAAAAAAGAAAAAAAAAAAAGAAAAAAGAAAAAAAAGGAAAAGGAAAGGATGTCAAGGGGCCCGAGAAGGAAACACAAGAGTCTCTGAGCGAAGGGGAAAAGGGGAAACGCATTGGCTTGAACTGAGGACTGAGTAATCCCCAAGCATCCGTGGGCATGCTCTTAGTGGGCAATGGACATGTTGCAGCAAGGACATTCTTGGCACACTCTTCGATGTTAATATTGACGAGACCAGATCAGCATTTCCCGGCGAAGAGTTCCTCGTTGAGACGGAGACAGTCCATGGGCTTGTCCTCGAAGCCGGGAGGGGAGGGGACGAGATACTTTGCAATGCCGAGAGCTAAGCAATTTGATATATTACAACACTTGATCAAATTGATCAATTGTATTCAAATACACGATTCGATTGATAGAAACAACAGGTCAAGCGATACAACTATTGATCCCTCTGTCGGCCGGTTCTCTCAAATACAGGGTCACCTAGTGCTGTCTCATAGGAAGTTGAGACCGTCGCAAGGAAGGGGCCGGATTCTCAGAAGAAGAATATCAATGCGTCGCAAAAGGCTTGGTCCCATCCCGCACGGTGAAATAGTCCTGAGACACCAGATAGAGTGAGTGCCAGGCAATGTATCCCTTTATTATCCCCCATCCTACTCTTCCTCCGCCGACCCCCCTTTCGCCGATGTTAATAGTCTCAGTATTACTTGTAAACTTCAAAAATACTATGTGCGGCGGTTGTATACTCCGTCTCTGCTCCCGGCGAACCCAACGTTTGCCGATACTCTCTTTCCCCCTTCATCTTACTTCGTAGACTTCTCTCCGAACCTGCCATCTCTGCTCCAAGAGTGTCTCCTTCTCGAGGTACCTTTTACCTCTTCGAATCCCCGCGATCTTGAATTCGATTCTCACTTATACACCCCACGCTTTCGCTGAATAGATCGAGTGCATCAAAGGATAGCGGCTCAGGCCTCTCGGGGCCATCACCAGGTGTCCACGACACGCCACGTCTTGATGTAATAGGCAAGAGGGAAACATCGTAACGACCCTCACTCGAAGTAGCGAGGTCTCCCCCACCGACCGGCCGGTTTTTCTCGACGCAGACAGAGATGGACAAACCGAATGGAAAACACGCTGAACTTAACCCCCGGACGTCAATGGCGGCCTCCATGCGCCTGTCCGTTGTGGGAGATGAAGAGGGTTGCGATGTCTCTGCGTCGCTGAGCCCGGACGCGGCCTTGCGGCTATCAATCGCATCACTGCCGAGCCCTGATTCGACAAGTTTTGCATTAAGCGCTAGGGAACACCAGATCCGTCTCCAGAGCCATTCCATTTCCGATACAGCGAGCCGACAGCGCCCAAGCACGGCACCAAGTCGGCCCTCGAGCATCGCGAAGCCGCGACCGGTGGATTCTTCTCTACCAACTGACCTAACTCTTCGTACGGATCTAGAAACCGCCGGGGCGCCAGTAGCACCCAACCCTGCGATCCAGGTTGAGGCGCCTTATGAAGGGCCTTCGGGCCCTTCACACCCCTATCAGATGTATCCACAGAGACCTACGAGCGTTTCTACCATTTCAACGTCGGCGCCAGGCCATGAACGAAGTTACTCGGGATCAAGAGGCCCGACACATCCCTACACGCTCTATCCGCAAACCACGGCAACGGGCGATGTTGGGCAACTCACTGCCATACCGGTAGGATTTCCGAGCGTTTCAAGCACTTACCAGCAGCGAGCTGGCGCCGGGAACGAAAATTCGCCAGGTTTTGTCGCGTCTCTTGCCCATACAGAAGAGCTACCTCCGTATTCTAGGTACCCTGTTAACGAATTCAACACAAAACCTGGGGATGTCGAGCAAAACGCCCCGGCCGCCGGGGACCCTTCCGCACTGGAAAACAACTCACCAGCCCAGGCCCAGGCTCAGTCTCTTCCAACAACTAATTCCTCGTCTGCCGTTCCGCCTATACAGGGCGCGGGAGGGATCGGCTTAGCCACCAGGGATCCGGAATTTTCCTCAACTTCCTCCGATCTTGACTCGCCGCGCTTATCAACCCGCAGCTTTACATCAGATGGTAGTCAGCAGGGAATAAACTCAGCCCCTAGCGAAATCGAAAATGAAAAAGATTCGATGAAATCATGGCAGAAACGGGCGACGAAGAAGATGTGGGGCATCGTGCCGTACTGGGCCATCGGACTACTCGCCATTGCTCTTGTTCTCATGGGCGTAATTCTAGGAGCTGTAATCGGCACTTTCCTGTCCAAACACCGAAAGGGCGGTCCGCCGGAACCGTAAGAGCCATCCCATCGACCTCGCCATCGCCATCTACCTCACACCACCCCCCCTTGGTGTTCTTCTCACCTTCTCATACTAATATCGCGTGTACAGGCCTAGTTTTGCCGACTCTAACTTCACTCCGGGGGTCATACCCCTCGAGGCCGTTCCACCTGACCTGCCAGACCTAGAAATTGGTGAATGGAGCCTTCCTCCCTTTTTCCTGGCCAGCCTCGCCCCTAGCTCTTGCTTCACTATACCAACTCAAGCCCAGGCATGGACCTGCAACACTCCTTTCAATATCTATTGGATGGATGTAGAGAAGGTTTCCGACGGCCTCCCCATCTCTTCCTACAAGCTGAAGTTTACGACCTCCAATAGTAACACAACATGGAGCAAGTATGCGTGGGGAACTCGACCCCCGGTTATCCCGGACCACCAACGCTTAATTCTAGTCAACGACACCCGTGAGCCAGGCTGGGGACCTGCGTGGTGGCTTAACATGACCTACGACAAGACGGTCGTTCTCCAAGAAGACAAATTTTCGGCACCGGTGGAGCGTAGCAGGATATTTCGGCGTAATGCCCCATCGGAGTCGGGTCCATACCCCCCCGAGACAACAGATGGCGTGGGCGATCGAAAGGACAAAGACGATCCCGAGAGCAAGAAGTGGCCAGTTCCAGGCCCTGGTCCTGGTTTCCCACTATTTCCCGGGGCCAAGGAGGGAGACAAGCCCTGGATATGCACCTGGCCAGATACCGTTCTTGAATTCTTTCTCTACCCCGTCCAAAACAATAGCTACAATATCCATCCCACTACTGCGACATACCCCCCTTTTACTGGCTTTCCATCGGGATTTCCGACTGGCTTCCCGACCGGTTTCCCGACCGGCTTCCCTACCGGCTTTCCCACTGGCTTCTCCGTATCGCCAACCCCTTCATCCCTGCCGCCTGATGTGCCAACTCTCTCTGGGGAAGGACTTTCTGGGGAAGGAGCAGCCGCCTCAGCAACCCCCTCAGCAAACTCATCGGAAGAGAAAGGTGACAAGGAGCGCTGGGCTGTACCGAAAATTCTCCCACCGTATCCCAAAATCATCAAAATATCTGAACGTCGAATACCAGGCCCTACAAACAAACTCGCGTCGTGCGAACAGGTCGAAGTTATCGACGGTGGCAAGGATTCCCGGCCAGTCCTCGACGAGGAAGGGAATCCTGTTCGAGTCACCATCCCCGAGAAACCAGCATGGATACCCCCTCTTCCTCACGATAGGCGATGGCTAGACGCAGCTGATCTTTTTACGCGTGATGCCCCCAAGGAGAACAACGAGTGTGGGTGTGTTTGGATGTTTGAATAATTCGTTGTCCGGAAGGCTTGCGCCTCCTATTCCGGGCCCTATTCGCATCGTTCTTCTTTCCTACCCACTCTCTTATCTTATTGTCATCTCTGCGGGTTGTGTTTTATCTATTTTATCATGCGTCAGGAAGTTGTCTAGAACACCGTCATTGTCTTTCTAGTACACACGCACACATACACACACAAACACGCCCAAAATCGCTTCCTCACGCATATATGATGGCGTTTGGATGGATAGTCGGGACCTCACATGGGGCGTATGAAATGCCTTAATTTTTTCCCCCTAATCGGGACGTCTGCTCATGACTTGCATGTATAAGAAGGGTGGTCCCTTCTCTTCCGGAGTATGTAACTATTTGATTCTTGTCCACAACGTTGGGATACCATAACATGTATAAATTTCTAGTGGAGTTGAGGCAGGTTGGCGTTGTTTGTTGATTTTTTGGAATGGAGAGGGCTGGAAGAAAGAGCCAGCATGAGCGGAGGGGCTTGGTCGCCGATTCTGGCCCTCGCAACATAGTAAAGCAATACAAGAACCTCTTGTACAATATCTTTGGTATAGGCTTGGCTATGAGTTGTTGGGGCTCGGGAATGAACAGAAATCATAAATAGGAGGCCCGCAGCGAGCGACCTGGGAGACATCTATAACATACCCTTAGCCTTTAAATATCGGCTGCAAGGATATCTAAGAACGAGTCTGCCATCTTCTTGGCCTTCCTAGCTTCGATTGCCATTTTTCGCGCCTCAATCTCCTGTTGTCTGGCAGTCTTTTGCTCCGCCCTGGTGAGCCGGTGGGACTCTGTAGTATGACGCTCTTCCTCCAGCGACTTCATCTGGGCTTTCCGAGAATCTTCGTCTTTGCTAAATTTGTAGAACCCTACTCCCTTATCGCGAATTTCAGAGTCTGCGTTGTAGTGGGTCGCCTCGGGAGGAGTGGCGCTACGGTCTCGTTTCCGGGCTAGCTCTTCCATCTTCTCTGGGTCCTCAGGATTGAAAGCCATGGTTTGGATGGCATCCCCATAGATGAGTGTTTTGGGGGGGGCTGGTCTAGCAGACGTGCTCTCGAGCTCTTTTGCACCAGCCAAGGCTCGCTCGCGTCGGCTCTCCATTATTGCTTTCTCGGCTCTTGTCCCACGCCGTGTGCGTCCGTACTCATCTTCATACTCTATAACCTCATCATTATCGCTCTCGCCATCCTCCCCTAGAGCTGGTTCGGAAAGGTCACTGTCGAAAGACTGCTTAGCATCTGCTTCCGACCACTTCCTGTCGAAGTCTACAAGCGGCTCTGCCTCGTTATCCTTCGGAACATATGTGCCCTTTTTCATGGCTGAGTAAAGGCGCGCCTTTTCCTTCATCTTCTCTCGGGACCTGTCCAGCTCGCTAGGCTCCAAATCCCTAGGTGCCGTGTCTCGTAATCTAATGCCTTTCCCAAATTTTCCGGGCCCGATATTTTGTTGGCGCATCCCCAACTCGGAATCTCCAGGGTCGTGTTTCTTGGACTCGGTACGGCGCCGACGGCGGGGAGGTGCTTTCGTGTCTTGGTCGTCCGTCATTAAAGCTGTCATTTGCGCCATGAAATCAAGAGAACTGCTTGAGGTTCCCTCATCACACCTCCTTTTCTTGGCAGGGCGTTGGCCATAAATACTACGGTCTTGAGGCATCGCGGTCTCCTGCAGCGACGGTTCGGGTCGTTCGAGATTGGGGGTTCAACTTGGGCTGGACATATCGGATGCTTCGAGCATGCCTGACGACGTAGACATGTGAAGGTACTGATTTGATGTGGCACGGTTCTGTTTGGACTGGGCAAGTTACGAAGTACAATTGTAGCCTGCCAAGCTATTGACGCTGAGTCATGCGAAAATGGAACCTCTAGTTCAAGCTCGCCCCCATTCATTATTTGAATTGATGTTTTTTGATGCGGGGGCGGGGTTGTCTCGCGCTCATCCATTGAACTCAACCAGGAAAAGTAGAGTCTTAAAGAGCTTGAGACACGAGCACGAGCTCTGTAAAGGTACAATGGCGACAACGAAGAGGTTTTTGATTGCAATAATTGGTAGGACAGATAAAGAGATTTATTCCTATGAGATTTCAAGGCAGAGAAAAGATGGGCTAATTTCTGAGAAACAGGTGTCGGTGGTGTTGGAAAATGCTTCCTCCAACAGCTCCAGGCCCTTGCGACGAGGCGATCGTCGCCAAAATTGGATCTGGTCTATATCTCCACCAGCAAGAAGGCAATCTACAATGAGGACTATTCGCCCATCGAGATAGAAGGTGCTGCCGAAGCCCTGGCTCGATCATCCCAAGCACCACCGCCAACCGAAAAGCTCGTTGATTATCTGGCCGCTGCTCCTACCCGGGTTGTTCTGGTGGACAACACGAGCTCCCAGGATATCGCCGAAAGCTATCCCTTGTTTTTGAGCCGCGGAGTGAATATTATAACTCCTAATAAAAAGGGATTCTCTGGATCATACGCCTTATGGGAGGCCATCTTCTCCGCAGCGGAAACGTCCGGTGCCAAGGTTTTCCACGAGTCATCAGTCGGTGCTGGCCTGCCTGTAATCTCAACGCTAAAGGACCTTATTGAAACGGGGGATAAGGTCAACAGGATCGAAGGTGTATTCAGCGGTACAATGTCTTTCCTCTTCAACTCGTTTGCCCCAACAGAAGGCTCCGGCGGAAAGTGGTCAGATGAAGTGCGAAAGGCCAAGGAATTAGGCTATACCGAACCTGATCCAAGGGACGATCTGAACGGTCTCGACGTGGCAAGAAAGCTCACAATCCTGGCAAGGCTTGCAGGCTTACCTGTCGCATCGCCCACTTCATTCCCCGTGCAAAGCCTTATCCCCAAGGAACTCGAGTCCTGTACCTCGGGCGAAGAATTCCTCGACAAACTCCCCCAGTTTGATAAGCAGATGGAACAGACAAAGAACGAGGCTGAGGCCGAAGGCAAAGTAGTTCGGTTTGTTGGTAGCATTGACATTCCTACCAAAACCGTGAAGGTTGGGCTGGAGAAATTTGACAGAGAACATCCCATTGCTTCGTTGAAGGGAAGCGACAATATCATCAGTTTCTACACGGACAGGTATGGAAGCAACCCGCTCATTGTCCAGGGAGCAGGAGCTGGTGGTGAGGTTACGGCAATGGGTGTGACGAGCGACCTTTTGAAGACGATTGTTTAGGCATTAGACAGCGTTGGCGAGTGAGAATTCGCAGCCCACAGTCAAGAAGGGGTGGCAGGGGATAAATAAAGCTGTTTTTGGCCAACGTCTTGGGGATAGTCCATTGATATGGCGAAGTGGGCTACTGTTGACGTCAAGGTGGAAACGCCCATTACGTCTTTGGCTCTTGTAAAGCATTCAAGATATCTTTTTGCCTTGGTGCCCTGTGTCGAAGAGAAGATGACAGGACGTCTGGATCGTTTTGCTGCGTGCTCGCAGCAGACCCCTGACGAACAGGGGATGTGGTCACCTCATCCGCCCAGTACGTCCTCCAGAGCCAGACAACAAGATCGAGAAGAATAAGGACAGCGACGGGCAGTAAAATTAAAACTGCAATGGCCAGCTGGAGAAGTTGGGTCAGTAAATGGGGCCAGGTATTCCGCTGGCCTGGCGGGGTCATGGACGCGATTGGATTGATGCTCACCGAAATCCACGATACTGAACTAATGAAGGTGGACGAGTCACCCGGAAACTGGTACCAGGACACCATCGCATTAATAGAACTTGCGTCGAAGACTGCTATTAAACAAGAACTCGCTGAAGCCGGGCAAGTAGGCAAACAGAACGCAAAATATCAAGGGAGCTTGAGGGGAAACGAATGATATCGATGCTTCGTAGTCGAGCCTTTCTCAAGAGTATGGGGGTGAGAAGCGTCAACGAATTAGAAGTAAAATTACTGGCAGAATTGAAGGTGGACGTATTGATGATTCCCGAAACCCTCCAGCTGGTTGCAGTTGTTGGATGATTTCGTTCCAATCCACCAGTGTCCCAATTTAGGTAAGCATTGCCCTTGAGCATATTGTCGTTTTTGCTTCAATCTTGTGATTTTATTGACGGACTTGACAACTGGATGATATTGCATTGTCCGTGGTCGTGGTTAAAACCATCAGTCGTTCCCCCACCTTCAATCGAACAGGTCATTGCAGCAAACCTCATCGCCTCCAAGTCTCGCCTGAGATCGAGGCAAACCAGTTCACTATGTCTCGAGAAGGTCATCCTGAGCAGGGACCAAATGAGAACTTACCCTCGCGACCCAAGAAACGGCACTATCGTCAAAGAGCGCATGCCAATCCATTCTCCGACCATGAACTAGTCTAGTACGTAGAAACGGCGGATCGATGAAGTTCATAGATACTAACTTGGCGAAAGTCCAACATGCCCTAATGCAATGGATTGGTCTTCACATTATCCCTTTTTCATACCACCCCAGTCCGCCACGGAGTCGTTTCATAAACAAATAGCCAGCCCTGAGCTGGAGAGGCAAGAAAAGCATGTGGAGATATTGGATATTGGCTGTGGTTTCGGTGGCCTTTCGATGGCCCTCTCCGCCCTTATGCCCGAGACCTTAATCCTGGGTGAGCCGATCCTCTTCCTATCATCACACTTCAAAATCGTGGGGGTTTCCTTTCTTTTTAACACTGAAGGTTCCAAACGAGAAGGACTTGAAATACGCTCCAAAGTCTCACAGTACGTTAGGGATTTGATTCAATCCTCGAGAACTGAGAGTGCTACAGTGGGTCCCTATCAAAATGTTTCGTGTCTCAGAGCGAATGCAATGAAGTTTCTTCCAAACTTCTTTAAACAGGGGCAGTTATCGAAAATATTCATCTGCTTCCCTGACCCCCATTTTAAAGCTAGGAAGCACAAGGCTAGGATCGTTTCGGCCACTCTCAGCTCCGAGTACGCCTTCATCCTACGTCCAGGCGGGATCATATACACAATTACGGACGTGGAGGATTTACATCAATGGATGGTCGAACATTTCGAGACTCACCCATCCTTCAGAAGAATCCCCCAAGACGAGGAAGAGAAGGATGAGTGCGTACGACTGATGATGACGGAAACAGAAGAGAGCAAAAAGGTCGAGAGGAACAAGGGTCCGAAATATGTCGCATTGTTCAAACGACTTGAGGATCCTCCTTGGTGAGGTTGGTGAGGTTGGTGAGGTTGGTCAGGGACCGGCGAATTGTCGGAGAATCCGCGTTCTTCACCATCCGCCCGACACCATTGCCCCTCTGCAACTGTAGCTGTACATAAACCTATACCGGGATCTTGAACGTTAGTGTGAGAGATCAGATCCACCACCCGACATATCTCATGAGAGGTACCAAACAGATATTTCCAAATATAAAATGTTAGAAGATATACACATTTAACACTTGATTTGGGATATGTTGGGTGGTGGCGATGATCCCTCGAACTAATGTTTAAGATCCTGGTATAGGATTACGAAGTAATACAGTACAATGTACGAAGTACACTGACAAGTCACAACTGTAATATTTATGCTTAAGTAAGCATTATTTCATTTTGATTGCAACAATAGAGCCAAGACAGTAACGAGGACATCACAATTATTACTCGGGATTAATGTTGCTGCCCTCCTTTAAAGTCTTGGAAGGCTAAGTGCTCGGGAACTCTTCCATTCATCCACTACCTGCTCCTGGATCATCGATAGTTTTATGAGCACCCAACACACAAGCATGCTTGAAATACTGCTTGGTGCCCTGCGTCACACTTTTCCCAGAGACCAGCGAGTGTGCTAAGGGGAAGTGAGATGGTACATACCACCTCCCTCTTGAATCATGGGCTTCACACAAAAACATCTAAGTCTTGCCGTTTTAGGAGCGTTTATCGCCTGGGGATATGCCATTCATTGGATCCCGGCATTACGTTGGGTGGGATACTCATTCGTATTTGGTGCCTCTATTACTCTTCTCCTCTTTACGACTCCTCTGCTCAAAGCCAGGAAGCCAAGTCGTGCAGGGCGCACACGCTCACCACGACCTTGTGGACCGAAGTTTCTTGGTCCGACAACATGGACAGCCGAGCTAGCCAACTTTCGATCCAGCCGGGATTACGACCCATCCCCCATATGCACAGATTCTTTGCAGATATCCAACTCCTTTGATGAACTGATCCACCTCGTTCTTCGTGATTTCGTGGCCTCCTGGTACTCGAAGATCAGCAGGGATCCATCGTTCCTAAATGAGGTGGATAAGGCTATTCGGCTGGTCGCCTTAAATATTAGAGATCGGCTTCTCGAC
The DNA here is from genome assembly GCA_034774675.1 of Scedosporium minutisporum. Lineage (NCBI taxonomy): Eukaryota > Fungi > Ascomycota > Sordariomycetes > Microascales > Microascaceae > Scedosporium > Scedosporium minutisporum. The sequence goes on from SJVG01000036.1 coordinate 66,219, forward strand.
GTCGATTTAGCTGATGTGATAACGGCACGTCTAGTGCCCATCTTTACCACGCACTTCAAAGACTTCTACGCCGCCGAGACTGCTGTTCGAGGCCGTAAGCTGAATCGGTCAGTTACAGAATCGGAAGAGCTTGACCTTGCTATCGCATCAAAGTACCGCGATGGCAGGCTCCATGCCGCCGCTTCTCTTTCATTCTCCGATACAAAGCTTATCCAGCAGGACTACCTTAGAACGCTCGTGGAGGGTATTCTTCCGGCATTGCTACCGGCTCATCTTCTCTCGAGTAGAGCCGTGTCTACCCTGGTTAAGGAAATCGTGGCGTGTGCGGTACTGTCGCCGATTGCCCAGGCCTTGTCGGAACCCGATACTTGGAACCAAGTGATGGAAAATTATGGGCGTACCATGCTCCAGGATAGGTCGACAGTGCGCAAATTAAGGGCGGCCCTTGATCAACATGCCTCTCCTGTTCCGAATCCAGAAAGAGTGGTTAACTTCCCCAGACTGTCGCCTGGTGATAGCGAGAGGAAATTCGAGAAGTTTATTCGCGCCATTCGGAAGACGAACAATCTCTCCGATGCACGGCGGTTCCGCAGCGAAGTATCAAGCCAGTTTAAGAAGGATTTACTCGAAGACAACCAAGATCAGGTCTACCTTCGGCGCTTGGAGATGGGAAAGAGGATGCTTGACCAGCGAGTGTATCACTTGGCGGCTGGGGGCGATCGCATGGCACCGGCGCCCTCTTTGCCACACTCAAAGTCCTCTCCGAGCGTCTTCAAGCTCGAAGGTGCCAACCTAATCGAGCTCCTCAGGGATTCGTCGGGCCTATCCTATTTCATGGAATATATGGATAGGCAGGGCATGATGTCGCTAGTGCAATTCTGGCTTGTTGTTGATGGGTTTCGAAATCCTCTGGAAGATGATGGCCAAGATGATGAGCAGATTCCGGCCGCCCTGCCAAAATGGTCGAATTCGGACAGAATTGACCTGCAGCAGATAGATGAGGCATACCTATCAAAGCCGGAGCTCAAGATTCCGTCATCAGCTAAGTTAGAGGTAGCCCAATTTCTACGAGCTGGGAAATCCGCGACACCTTTACAGTACTACAAAGCGCGAAAAGCTATCCTTGCAGCCCAGACAACAGTGTTAGAGGAAATGAAATCGAAATATTTCAAGCCCTTCCAAAGATCGGACCTGTTCTACAAATGCCTAGCGTCCCAAGAGGCTTCAACGAGCCACGCATTATCAGCCTCGGGTGTGCCAAGTATGACAGATGCTGCATCCCACCCAGGATCCCTTACAGCATCCCCCGGTCCGAACCCCAAGCCTCGCCCTGTTGCTAAAGCAACCCCAAGATTGGTGGGCGTGGATGGGATACGATCGAGTTCAATTTCAGATCTCCGAGCGGTGTCTACGGACGATATTGCAATTGGTGGGAGGCTAAACTCGTATAAGACCTTGGATGGTGATGCCGGCAACCCGCTTTTCGATGAAGAAATGGAGAATGACGACATGATTGATTCCGTGCAGAGCCTCGACCAAAGCCATGTCCAAGGAGTACCCGACAATCAAGTCGTTCGGGCGGTTGAAGAGGCACTAAATACGATCCTAGAAGACGACAGGCCACAGACGGCCGAGGATCTTCGTGCTTCTCTTTTTGGCAACGAGGACGGGGGCGGCCCTTTTGCCGTTCCAACTGATAGTGGCTCGCCCAAGGCTGCCACCGGCGCGGGGAGGTCATCACAAATGTCCAAGGAGCCGGAAAAACCGAGTCTCGAGTCCTTAGGTCTTGTTACTTCCAATTCTCGTATTGGAGTTTTCGTGGACGATGACCTCTTTACGGATGAGGGTACATATCTCCCGGACAATATGGAGGATCTCGATGATGTAGAGAATAATGACGACGGGGATGAGGTGCATGAAGCTGCTCCAGGTGACTTGGGTCTAGCAGAAGCAATCACTAAGCTCACGAACGACATCGATCGGCTCAACACTCAGGAAGCCGTCATCGACTCCCTCACGAAGAAGGCCGAGCTAACGAACAATATGGCGGAGCTGAGAATATTGCGCAAATCCAAGGCGAGTCTTCAGCGGGAGCTCAGACGCAAACGGTTACAGAGACAACAGTACGTGATACAGGAGAGTGACAACAGCCTCTACGGACGATCCACTGTCAAGATCAAGTCCATACGAGTCGGGAGAGAAGACGACGGCCGGGAGTATGCTTTGTACGTCGTCGAGGTCCAGCGCAACGCCGGAGAACAGGTGCCGGCCGCAGCCTGGAGCGTGGCACGGAGATACAGTGAGTTCCATGAACTTCACCAGAAACTGAGATCGATGTATCCTTCCGTCCGCAGCCTGGACTTCCCTCGCCGGCGTATGGTGATGAATTTCCAAAGCGAATTTCTCCGCAAACGGCGTCTTGCACTGGAGCAATATCTCCAAGGCTTGCTTCTGCTTCCGGAGGTATGTAGGAGCCGGGAACTTCGTACTTTCCTATCCCAGAGCGTTGTCGCTCATGGCCCAGAGCTGGTCGACAGGGAGGGAAAAAAGGACATGATCACGCGATTTTATGACTCCGTTGCCGACGGAGTTGAGGATATTCTTGGGAACATACCGGTATTGGACCAGCTGTCGCTTGCGGGACAGAACCTCATTGCAGCGGCGACCAACCAGCTTAGCACTACGGCGAATGAATCCGGCGGCGAGGGCAATATCCCAACAGAGGCGGAGGCAGAACTAAACGCCTTCGAAGATAAAGAGCTCGAGCCGTTCATCAAACCTATATGTGATATATTTCTAGAGGTATTCGAACTCAACAGGGGGAATAATTGGCTTAGGGGGCGCGCCGTCGTGGTCGTTCTTCAGCAGCTCCTTGGTGGGACCATTGAACGAAAGGTGCGCGAGAATATCAAGGCTCTAGTCCAGGAGGACGTCATTTTACGATACATAAACCTCCTTAAAGACCATCTATGGCCCCGCGGGCAGCTGGTTCGGAACAAGCCTACGCGGACATCTGCAGAAAAGAAGAAGTCCCGCAAGGAAGCCAGTCTCATGCTGGCGACTCTAGTGCCGGATCTTGCGGGCGGCGTGGTAGGGAGGCTCAATGCCCAGGCGGCGAGCCGACGCATATTTGCCACTTTGAATAACCCCCGATTAAAGTAAGCATGTGGTGCTATTGTCCGTAGTGCGGGACTCGTTTGCTAACATTGATCTACAGCTCGCATCTTGTATTCACCTTATTAGACGAGGTGGTCGAGGTTGTGTTTGGAAGACGGCCGAATACAATGGAGTCATGATTTCTACTAATACTGAACGACTGATAACCCCCACAGCCCCCCTTTCTCCTCTCCTCCGGGGTCCGGAAACGTGGTGTGTGTGTGTGTGCGGAGCGGGAGGAAGCATATGAGGGATCGATTCCTGTTCTCTGCTTCCCTTCAAGATGTTTCTTGTTGGGGGAAGGAGTGAGTTGTAGTATGTAGTTTATAGTACGTATGCAATGGATGGAGAGGAGGGCAACTAGGGAAATCATAGTATAATATTATAATATCTAATGAAGTCAAGCCATAGACCCAGTTCATCCTCGAAACGCGTCGTACTCCAACTGTCCAGGCTGGGCAGGGGAAAGCCCCGTGAGAGTCACCTAGGATTGTGGCCTCAGGCAGGAACAGAACGGATTGATAGTGTGCCATTTGGGCTTGATTCGGGCGTTAATTATTAGTGTCCAAGCCCACTGTACGAACTATTCGTGTACAACAGTACAACTGCGCTTGCATAATTCGACCGAGTCCGTCCCCACTTCCCAAGACCAACGCACCCAGCCCAAACAATAATCTCCTCTCCAACATTGAACTCTCTTTCTTCCCAGCAAGTATTATCCTGTATCCTTCAACCACAACCTACCCATTCTCAAGCACGCGCACATCCGGTCCTCACATTTGGCCGGTACGATTATCAGGTACCACCCCGGCGACCGGATCTGGAACTACCTCTCGCAGTTAACTGGCCCCCGTCCCATTCGCAGACATGACGGAGGTTTCTGCAACGCGGCTCTACCTAGGAAACCTTCCCCGCAATGGTTAGTCGCAGAATATGATGCCCTCTTCAGAGATGCACCGGCGGCCCGACGGTGGACTGGCCATAAACTCCGCCGAATCCCTCTTCAATCTAAAGATCCGGCCACTTCGTTCTCATGGATGCGACTGGATTCACCTCAATCTGGCCGGCTGCCTGCACCCCTACCGTCAACCGCTAACCAAAAGCCCACTCGAGCAGTGTCCAAGGCCGACATCGAAGCCCACTTTTCCAAATATGGCAATGGGAAGATCACGGAGGTCAAGCTCATGAATGGCTTCGGCTTCATCGAGTATGAAGACCCGTTGGATGCTCGTGATGTTGTACCAGGTAAGGAGATACCAAAGTGGATTATCATACTCTGTGTCTCCGACCAAGGATCCTCGTTGCTAACATGGTTGTCGTCTAGCTTTCCGTGAGTTTATCCACTACGGCTGCCCACGCTGCCCACGAACACCCTCCCAACCCTTTACATGCTCTTCCCGCACCAAGCTTGTGTCTAGGGGAGAATCCTTCTGCTGACCGGTGTAGATGGGACCGATTTCATGGGAGAGCGCCTCACTGTTCAATTTGCTCGCGGAAATCGTCATCGCGAAGGGTTTAGCGGTCACGAGCGCGCCCCTCCCCGACCGCGTCGCACCCCCCATCGGATGCAAATCACCGGGCTACCCAACGACACTAGCTGGCAGGTCTGTTAATATCGATTCGCCCCTTCTCTTTGGATTCCGGGAGTGTCCTTTCCTCCGTTTGATTGGCCGGCTTCTTGCGTTCCACTGCTCCCGGCACTCTTGTTATGGCTGCTCAGGACACCCTTCTTCCATTCAGTCTGATGTGCCTCTCCCCCGTTTCCGTACCTTGTTCCACTTTCGCGCATGGATGGATTATACTACTCCCCCCGGCATACACCTCGACATTTCATTAGTACCGGGATCCGCATCTTCCTCCCGGTGTTGTCCTTTCCGTTCTCAATTCCGCGTCCAGCCTTTCGGATGCCTCCACTCATTGGTTCTACTTTGGTACCCTGCGCAGCCACTTACATGGAACTGGAAATAGGACCTAAAAGACTTCGCACGTCAATCCAATCTTGATGTGGTCTATTCCGAGACTGGCCGCGATGGAACTGGACGAGGGTGCGTCTGCGCAACTATTTTACCCAACCTTAGAGATGTGCCTGCTAACTCTACGTGGCAAGCTTCGTTGAATTCGAGACCGCAGCAGACTTAAAAACGGCTGTGGACAAGCTTGATGGCAGGGAGTTCAAGGGCAGCGCCGTTTCTTGCATATCAGATGTGCGCCGACATACACCCCTCCCAAGGCCGCAACCGGATATTCACTAACATTGCAATGAGCAGACACAACCAGACCCACCTCCCCGAGAGCGTGCTCGGTCCCGGTCACCTGGGAGACGTCCCTATATGCACCCGCAGGACGATTATGATCGTCGGGGCCCTCCTCGAGGATACAGTCCTCGCCGTGATGGCTATCGAGATGGCTATCGAGAGAGAAGCCCCGGTCGACGACCACCCCCACCTGACTACTACGATGATCGTAGCAGAGGCTATAGGTCTCCACCACGCCGCCCTCTTGACGATTACCCGCCACGCCGCGGCTATGACGATCCTTACCGTCGTGACTATCCTCTACCTGCCGATCCCTACGCAAACGGTAGGCCATACGATCGACCTCCTAGAGACTTCCCCCCTCGCGACGGGGGCTATCCTAGGGATGGCTATGGACCAAGAGACTATGATCGGGGCCGTTACTGGTAAATCCAACCCTTTCCCTTTACCCGAATTGAGCCTTGACGAGAATATTAGATCCACTTTATGCGAGTTCACGAGGCCGAGATAACAATGGCAGTAACGGAGAGGCGCGGGTCGGTGTAACGTTTGTAAAATGAAGGCTGTGTCTTTGGTTGGAAGTGAGAATGCATGATTCCGTGTGTGGGAGGCTGTGACGGGCGTCGACAGCTCCATATACCTAAGGACGAGGTTCAGGCTAGGCAATGCAATAATGGCGTAGGCTTTTCGTCCGATTATTAGGGGTAGGAATGAATAATTGTTCAACATCATTCGGAAATTCTTAGTGCCGCTCGTCGAACGGTCCGGCGGCTTACCGTGATGTAATGGCATACATCAATTGCATTTCCCTCTGTCTCTCTCTCTCTCTCTCTCTCTCTCTCTCTCTCTCTCTCTCTCTTGAAGTTCTCTATGCAACGAACAGACCCGCTACTGGCTTCACCGGGATATGACATATATGTGACACGCCGGCTGGAACTCGTCGCAGCTTGTTGTCGAGCGACCTTCGGCAACTGCGCAGTCATAGGTTTTGCTTTTGTTTACCATACATGATAATATATATACAACATCGTAACCCCCCTCCCCAACTTCGTTGCTTGTTGCTCGCGAATGGCATAGTGGCTCGAGTGAAGGGGGGGCTTTTGGTACTCGAGATCAAGGGTCACACGACCCATGGGCCCGGCGAACGATTCGGACATCAGGCAGTTTTCCTCCATTGCAGATGGAGGCCAATTAGACTGCTAATAGTACCCGCCATGCCAACAAGACCATCATCGAAACTAACCCAACCAAGAGCCGAGGTGGGAATTGTCAGATCGCACAAGTCGGAGAAGAGCTGGAGGCGGCTGGCCGATCGTTCGCTACTCTCGTGTGTTAGATACCAAGGCAAGATGTGGGCAGGAGCTTAAGCACAAGATGGTCTGTGGTCTAGGCGATTTAAAACTTACATGGAAATCTTCCTGCTTTCCACGACACCTTCACCCTCCTTCTTATCCACGAGGGCCTCCCGCCTGCGGAGCACGCGCAAAGTGTAAAGTTGAGCCACTATGCTACAGAGGATACCGACCGCCCAGAAGCGGTATGCCTCGCGCTGGAGGGTCTTGGCTCTTTCCGACTTGCGCACACCCAGCGCATCCAGAAGTGTGGCGAAATCGCAGGTCAAATAGCCCGCATAGCCAAGCTGGCGCCCAACAGTTGCGTAGCGCAGCACGGGGTCCATGGTTTTGGCGTCGGCGGCGACTGCAGCGGCCTTAAGGTGTTCGACATTCTTCCCAGCACGGAATACTTTACGGGCGAGCCCAAACTGTCGCTTGAGAGCGTCCCAAGGAGCTACCTCGGCCTTGGAGCCATTGGTACGGAACAGGTACCAGGAATAAAACCTAGCGAAGTACTGAATTGTACGGAGTAGTTTATCACGGCCCACGGTAGTTGCGACAAATTTGAGATAATGGGAGACCGTGGGGTGATAGACAAGTGCGTCGGCGACCATGATGAAGTTTTGCGCAGCCAGTGAGATGGCACCGGGGATAAGGGGCAATAGCAATGAGGGAAACGGTCGACAATTGCGCAGGGATTTTTTAAGGTGGGCGTAAGTGGCAAGCCGATTCGGGTTGAGAACGGCGCGATGGTGATAGCGATAATGATGGCGATGGCGATGGCGATGGGGAGGGATGGAATAGGAAGGGGGAATTAAGGAACATTGAAGTGAATTTGAGAATCTCGGAGGGGCAGCTTGGGCACATGTCGTGCCGAGGTCTACTTGAGCCTAGGAGCATTAATCATTTAACACTTGAGGTTGCAAAGTCCGATATTGAGAGGAAACCGTGGCACCGGTTCCATCGTTTGCCATGATCCCAAGCCGTTGGTCGATTTACTATCGACCCGCCCTCATGTGAAATAGAGGAGATTGTAAATGTTCACCTCCATTGATGGGCAACCCCATAGCATACACGACATGCCTCGATGTGTGAAGGATGTGGAGCTTTTTGGTGCCTAGGTGCGCAAAGGCCTACACCTACGTTCTTCTCTGATTGGCAATCGACCGACGCACTTGCCGGGCTGTTCATTTTTGTAGTGAGTTAACGGCACCTGACTTGTTATATATACTCAGACTTCGTAAACTACATCTGGGCAGGGTCGCCATGTGCGAGGCGCAAGTACAACAAGTACGAAGTACTTCGGACAGGGACGGAGTACGGGACAACGATGAAGCATCGGCTCCTTCCTCAAGTCGTGGACTCGTGGTGCCGAGAGGGTGTCGCCGGCAAGCCTTGGCAGTCTTTCATTTCATGGAGGGTTGGATCGAACAGAGCAAGAGACAACTTGTTTTTTATTCTATTTTATTCTATTTTATTTAACTCGTCTATTTATTCGTCCAACACTGGAGCGGTACACCTCGATATTTGCACCCCTCGTCCATGTCTCATACGTGTCATTCACGTATCCAGTCGGCCAGTGTCAAATGCAAAGGGGCACTGAGCTGAGTCAAGTCGCCTCTCGGCTCCCGAAGCCTCGGGTGCTGCCGGCTTATCAGTCTGGAGGTTCCGGGAAATCCTCTTTTCATGACGTTTAGTTTTTGCAGGTCCTCCTCGAGCCCTCCTTGCCGGCCTGTAACCGTCCTCTGACTGTCTGAGTGGCGGAGTGCCGTGCTCGGCCCATCCAATCCGACCATTGCATCATCAATTGATGGCTTCTTTATGCCGGCTACTGCTTGACTAGCCTCCGATAGCCGCTCCATGACCCGAGACGAACTCCTCTATTTCCGGGGTAAAGGGAGGGGAGGAAGCCTCTCGCTAGCTGGCGCGATGATAACCTTGAGATGCCTTGGAGTCTGGACAGACCCAGAATCGCCATTCTCTGGTCTTGAAATTCCATCTCCAGCCCTTTGCCACAACACCTTCTTCTTAGGTCGTCGCACTAACGATCAACGTCCTACGCCTGTCAATTGGTGATATCATCTTGAAATCACACCAAAAGTTTTTCACACACACCCTTCGCCCTGGTTCCACTCCCCCTCCCTTCCCTGCTCCCCAAAGTTCCCCTCACACCGTCGTCAAACATGGCTGGGCAAAACGGCAATTCATCCGGCTCGGAGATGACTGAGAAGGTCAACACGAACATCATCACGCTGACGCGCTTCCTCACCGAGGAGCAGGCGAAACATAAGGAAGCTACGGGAGATTTCACGTATGTCCTTACCTTGCTTCACTCTTTCCCCGCTTCCTTGGTTCCATTCCTTGGAGCACGAGGGACAACCCAGCTTGAGATCTCGACCATCTGACTGAGAGTTCATACACCTAGCCTGTTGTGCCATGCGTTGCAGTTTTCCTTCAAGTCAATCGCCTACTACATCCGCCGTGCTACTCTGATCAACCTGACCGGCCTTGCTGGCTCCGCAAACGTTACCGGCGACGACCAAAAGAAGCTTGATGTCATTTCCAATGAGCTCTTTATCGAAGCCATGCGATCCTCAGGAAAATGCGCCGTCCTGGTATCGGAGGAGGAAGAGAATGTAATCTTTTTCAAGAACAACGCCGGCGCCCGATATGCCGTTGCATGTGATCCCATTGACGGAAGCTCGAATTTGGATGCCGGCGTCTCGGTTGGTACGATTTTCGGTATCCATAAACTCTCCGACGACTCCACAGGCACCAAGGAAGATATCCTAAAGCCAGGCTCCGAGCTGCTCGCAGCAGGCTTCACCATGTACGGCGCGTCAGCCCAGCTTGTGATCACAATGAAGGGGGGCACTGTCAATGGCTTTACCCTCGACAACGGACTCGGCGAGTTCATTCTGTCACATCCAGACATGCGATTGCCGCGATCGAGGGCAATCTACTCGGTGAATGAAGGAAACTCACTGTACTGGGTAGATAATGTCAAGTCATACTTCAACTCACTGAAAGAACCTCAGGAAAACGGCAAGCCGTACAGCGCCAGGTATATTGGCAGCATGGTTGCAGACGCCTACCGTACACTTCTGTATGGTGGCATTTTTGCCTACCCCGCGGACAAGAAGAGTCCCAAGGGCAAGTTGAGGATTCTCTACGAGTGCGCCCCAATGGCAATGGTCTTCGAGAATGGTAAGTGGTGCCTCTACTGCCCCCGCCTTTGGTTACATACTAACGCCCATCACAGCTGGTGGCCAAGCCGTTGATAGCAACATGAAACGAATGCTAGACGTCGTTCCCGTAGACATCCACGACCGGTCGGGCATCTTCATGGGAAGCTACGATGAGATCGAAAAGGTTAAGGCATTCCATAAGTCTTAGCCTATGATGCGACACCGGCTTCTGTTCCTTGAAAAAACCCCGGCATCTGAGTTGTAGATCTCTTAATAGAATGATTTCGTGAAACTGAAGAAGCATCCATATGCGCGACAGCTCCGATGAGATTAGACCATCCTCGGTACAAGTCGAGGAGTTGTCGACTTCCATATTTTGTAGTCCTCGTGGTGACCGTGCTCTCGGTTGTATTTACCTTCGCTCAGTGGGATCCCCGATACCCTAGTCAAGATTATATAGGCAAATAAAGGGCTGATATATGACAAGGCAAAAGCGATGAGGCGTCCTTTACTGTTGCCAGGAAGGCCAATGGCAACCAGGACTCGTTCTGGCCAGAGAAGGCCGAAAGCGGCAGTGGCAACACCAAACCAGAATGTGATGTCCCCAAAGTAGTGAGGGTACCGACTAATTCGAGAGTGAGCGACATGTTCCTATCCTCGTCAGACGAGTTGAGCAGCCTACCTTCGAGAGAAGAGACCCCGACTCATAAAGACTTCGTCGTGCTTCCTCTCCCGTTTTTCTCTCCGCCATTTGGCCCTCTGGTAGTCCGCCGCTACCTCGGTCGCAAAACCAGCCATTGCCATGACCAAACCGAGCAGCTCGAGGATTGAAAGACCATGGAAAGAAGCCAAGACTGCTGGGGGAACCGCATTGATGCATATCACCGGCATTGCGCAACATGCGACCCAGCAAACTTGGCCGATCCAAGCCATGGTAAATTGTAGAGGTGAGCCTCTGATGGTGTCGAACCGTGTATCTTTTCCATCGCGGAGTATCCGCGCGAAGAGGAAAGATCCCACTTTCGTGCTCCGTTAGTAGCTCCCAAACAATCTTCGCCATTCCTTGGCGGCCACACACGGAAACTCACACCTAAGCGCCCATAAGGCTACAAAGCCCGTGAGGATAAGTTGCCTCCGGTCACACACGGCTCGAGGTGAATCGACTCCTACAAGTCCATTGAGAACCTCCCGCGCCAAACGGGTGAGCAAGATATCAGAGTCCGGTCCATGGGAAAGCGTGACATCAACATTTTCCCCGGCGGGCGAATGTACGAGACTAAAGACACAGGCGGCAAGAAAAGCGAGAGCTCCGCTCACGTCGTATAAACGTTCGGTGCCAATGATGATAGATGGTAAACCAACGGCTCCTTGAATGAGACAGACAATGGCGAGAGTGTCTCTTATTAACACCAGGACATTGTCCTGAGTCGCCTTGGGATTGTCGTCTGCCATCCCGACTAGACCTTGGCCGGATCACGATGATTGAATCCGCTGGCACCGAACGAGATGATTTTCGGGGTTGTCAAAATTCCTATTCTAGGCTCCTGTTAAATTTCATAAAGGATCAAATATGTTTTGTTGCCCATGGAAAAGGGGGCACGGGAACTTTATGGGACGGAAGAACGTAGTTCCAGGTCCTCGAGATGCGAGGCTTGTTGTCTTGTTTCCTTTCCCTCCTTTCACCCACAGGTTCAACATGGCATCACAGTTCAATCAGTTCAGCTATTATCAATGTGTTTGGCTTCTAGTTTTCACACTTCTTTCAGTTGTTTCGGTCGTTATAACACAGCTCTTTCATCATCCATTCCCATCCCGAGGAGTTGGGAGTAGACTCTCATTCCTTTATGTGGTATGTGTGTTTGTCTCATATGCCCCTGTCTTTTCAGTCTCGTTTCCATAGGGACTCCCATTGTGTGTTCCTGCCATCGGATTCCATCGATTAATAACAGAAACGAGTTGACGTCTGTCAGTTCTTGCAGAGAGGGGTTTTGCAGTGGCATCCGGTGGGAATAGTCCAAGGAACCATGGGCTACCACTAATCTGTTCCTTTCTGATGTGTGGTATTGCGGTCAGGGTTGCACTGATCCATCTCGATATTTAAATTTTGATATATCTTATATGTCAATAAAATATTTATTTAAAAAAAAATCCAGTGGTAAATGCAGGTAAATAGAAGTGAATTGCAATGTAGCTTAATTTCCAGGTTTACTAGTGTCCGCATATCCGAACGCCAAATGCTGAACCAGAGCCATCTCCAAAAAGCAAGCGTAACTTCGTTCCAGACGTTAGGCACTTTAGTACACTCTCAACTGAACGTTCCGCCACTTAGTGTGCCTCCTAAACATTGGTAAACAATGAATATTAAACAATGGTGACAAGACAGGAGAAGGGAGCGCGGCAGGAGGGGACAGTAAATGAGAAGCGAGAGAAAAGAAGAAGAAGAAGAAGAAAAAAAGGTAAAACAAGAAAAGCAGATTCTAATATCATCAAGATTCATAATAACAAGCCATAAAGAGTTACTGCTCCGTCGTTGATTTGTGAGCAGTAGAAAGGTATAAATGTGATGCGGTTCTCTCACTTCCGTATTAGTGGAGATTTACGTGGGTAGGTCGGAGCAGATACAAAAACGTCAGTTGTCAACCTGCATGATGATGGACGATGCCCGGAGACCCGGGCATCGAGAGAGGTGTCGTGGGATATTCGTAACCAGCATCTGAGCAATTCGCCGAGTGGTCAAATGAATGGGTCAGTGGTGGGGTCTGAGTGCGTTGTTAGCAAATTGTAGAGAGATATCGCGGTAAGTGCGAAAGTGGCTGGCACCGAAGGAGTCAAACATACGTGGGCACCGGGGCTGTCGTAATGAAGTGTAGAGTTGATATCTATGGCTGGAATGAAACCATAGCCGCTGTAGGCAGAAAATGAATCGTCTGGGGAATAAAAGTCCCGTTTCGTCTCATCGCCAACGTGTGGCATGGATGGGAGAGTAGTTGCTGCCGTCCCGGAAAGATAGTCTGGATAGGTGTCTGTGGTGCTGGCTGTATAGGATTGAATTGGCACAAAAGCAGTCATGACTGGCTCATTACATGGCGTGTAGGGCGAGCCGGGGTAAAGGGGTGGTGTATTAGACCTGGCGCGTCCGTCCCAGACAGGCAGTACGCGATAATCGTCATGCTGACTGGTGGGCTTTTGTTGGCTTTGATGAGAGCCTCTTGACGATCTTTGGTTCTTTCCAGGAGCAGGCTGCTGACGTTTCTGGGTTTTCCCCACACTCGTCGTCGAACCGTGCTTTCCCGCACCGGGGCCCTCGTCACTAGCCCGTCTCTCAAGGTCCTCCAGTCGCTGCTTTAGCTTTTTTCCTAGGCGTAGAACAGACGTGTTAGTATGAACGGAACGCCAGTAACACCGACCTAACTTTTTTTTCGAGGAGGTGCCGATCGAGAGCCTCGAGGGCTGTGTGTGCAGGGCCAAGATGGGTTGGCGGAAGACATACGGTAATTGCGCTGGGCGATTCGATTTTGAATTCTTCTCCTTTCAGCAAGATCAGATATCTTTGTCCAGTCCTCATCTGGATTTGCCGAGCTGCTAAAGGCGCTGCTCATGCCATGCTGACTAGCTGGGAAGTGCCTCTGGCCTGGCAAAGACGGAGGATATCCGTATTGGTGTTGGGGCATCGTGATGGACATTGGTAGTGACTAGGAACGGCAATGCTGGTTAGGGAAGGCAGAAAGACGTGTCCTCTACGCGGCAAATAGAATGAGATGGTGCCTAGGAGAAATATGTCACGGAGCGAGAGAAGTGGGAAATAGAGTCTGGAGCAGGGTCCTTTAAATAACACATCTCGGCAAGGTTCGCCGACGGGAGAGCCGCCCGCATCTTTTTGTCCTGCGACCTCGTTCTATCCCCACCTCCCTGGCCCTATGGCGCTTGCTCATGCAACAAAGATCCCGGCATGTGTGGCTATAATTGGGTGGTGGGAAGGTCATCCTGCATTTTAGGAAATCGCTCCAAGGAAGCCAATCCTTCACGTCGGGCTTCCTTTCCGTATGTACATGCTCTTGTCGGCAAACATGGAAGGAATGAAAACCGAACGTGCCGTGACGGCCGAAAGATGCTATTTGCGGAGGTGTACGAAGTACGAAGTCGAGGGGAGTGAGTGAGGGGGGGGATGGAGGGGTGTGGGCTCCTAGTGGTAGGTCAGGTACTTCATAGGGCAGACAACGGCGACAGGCTGCAACATGGGGAAAGGTTTCGGTTGGTCTGGATCAGCAAAGTCCCCGGTGCTCCATCCAGTTTGGATAACGAGGAGACACACATCACCATGCGGATAGCTATCATTTGACAGTTTAAGAGACGTTAGAAAAAAGGGCGGCGTGGTCGGACGGATGGACCGCTCCGCTTGGAATCGATGGATCAGGATGCCACGCAACTGGAAATTGATCTTGGATCTTCGCTCCTTCGCGGCTGGATGTCGCTGGAGTACAAATTAGAGCCTACCAAGAATAAGTGCAGTCAAAGTACATGCAAAGTGCCACAGCCTCTCTGCGGGACAAGGGGTCCCTACTGTTAGTTTACGTACTTGGTAGTACTTGTACGCACAAGCCAGCCGCGCCGGGGGATGAAGAATGAAGAATTGAAGGCTAATGTTGTCGGAGACAACAATTGAATAGCTTCTCTTTGGATGACAAAAGCATAATAAGGGTCGAACTCTCCGAATCAAAGGCTCCGAGAAGAGCTTGTAAACCTATTCCGGGGTTTTAAACGTTAGTACGAGAGATCAGATCCACTACCTGACATATCTCGTGTTAAGTACTAGACAGGTATTTTTAAATACATAATGTTAGAAAATATTTCTGTTCAGCACACAATGTGGGATATGTCAGGTGGTGGCGCAGATCTCTCGTACTAACGTTCAAAACCCCGGAATAGGTTTACTTCGAAGAGCCGGAAGTCGCCAGGCTGGTGGGAAGCTCAGCAAATGCAAATCGTCCGTCCTTGTCCTTGATGAGGAGGCTTGTGCCTCGTAGGGCTGTGGAGGTGTGTCATGGAAATGACCGAATGAGGAGGTGGTGGCGGCCGACCCCTGGAAGTAGATAAGACAATGGGCGACATGATTGGCCGAGGAACTTCAGAAGCGAGCAGAGCAAGGAGGGTATTAATTAATATCAAGCCACCTAAAAAGTACCTCATTGATGCGTACGAAGTACTTCGTCCTTTCCTTCACGCAGCGATGACATCCAAAGTGCAGCATCATCGAAGAAGTTTACTACGTACTCGGGTGCACTGGGCCAGGGCCTCTCCGTCTTGATTGATCAGTGTTTCGTACGAAGTAGTTTACGGGAGAAGTCTTTGACGTTGTCTTTTTGCCCTTTCCGTTTGTGCTACGAGTCTCTTCCTTTCCTGTTTCCTTTGGACTGAGGCTCCCTCGACCTCGTGCTCTTTCTTCATCGTCCGTGCCCCCAGATAGGTGGCAGTGCTGGCCACGAAGGACCTCAATGGGCCATGCACGAGCTCTCGGACTCCTGGCCAATGGGACGGAGGCGTTATTGTGGTCCATGAATTGAGAACCCGCGAAGTACGAAGAATCAAGTAAACCAACCTACGTGGCGTTCGTGAGAGAGAGTGTGGACGGATACGACAATGCATAATGTCCTCGTTCGTGGGTGGAGTGGAAAGGAGTCCGTAGTATTTCTTCCGCATGTGTGACGAAGTAGTACACCGAGAGTACTTTCAAACGACCCCACACCGTTGATCCCTTCGTAAGTGCTCCTATCAAGAGACCCATCCAGCCACAATTGGATCGGACAAATTCACGAATTAGGAAGTATAGTAGAATAGGGCCGAGTACTGGAGAGTCGCTAGCACCGGTACTTGACGTGTTAGAATAATGCCTGTCACAAATATCAATAATGGTGCTGGACTTTGGAGGAAGCGGGGTTATTACGCATACACCAGCGTGGCTATTCAGCCCTGCCATTCTGCTTCAACTGGCCTCGAGGATCCGGATAGAACCTGTGGGGAGTACGAAGTAGTGGTACGAAGGTACCCTTTGTACTGCGCGGTAATTTGATTGCTAAATTTGTTTCGGGGCTATGCTAATCTCGCAAGGAAGCGGCTTTTCTCTTGGTGAGAAGTTTCCAGGTCCATGGATGCTGTCGGCATTAACCTTGGCCTCGTGGTGAACAGTACGGCCAGGCGTGTTAAGGTGCTGACAGGAAGAAGCAGTTGACTTTTTCATCTTTGGCGTGAAGGGAAACAGCAAGGTACCACCCCGCAGCGTACATGAAGCCACCCGAACTTCCGTCCTGATTTCTTCAGTTGCGCCGACGTGAAGATAGGCGAGCATTATACTTCGTATGAAGCACGTTTTCCTCGGAGCCTGGACCCCGCCCACACCCATGGTGCTGGATATGAAGGGAGTATTGTTATAGCCTTGTGGATTGGGAAGCGGTGCTAACTGTGACCGCCGTCAATCCGCCCTGCCGGACTTGTTCTGGAAGCAGCGGCCGAGACAGGAAGGGTATTTCGAAAAACCGTCCCAGATGGTTCTGGACAAAATGAACATGATGCAAACGCGGCCGCTTTGCAAGGCTCAACTAGTAATTTACTGATGATGTGTCCAATCCCGCCGTTGTATACTCAGACATGGAGATGAGCGTGTCGATGTAGACAAGTACAGAGTGGAGAGCAAAGGCGGCAGTTTTTTGATACAATACCCATTGCCATCAAGGAAAAGTCTACGAAAAATGTACCGAGGTACCCTGGAGTTTGGTAATAGGTTTACAACGATATTAGTCCTACTTCATAATAGCGTAACCCTCGTTATGACTTGGCCGTAAAGTCTTGCTCGTATAGGGCTGACCTATCATGACCTTGCATACGATGACGCACGGTGCTGTCTCTGTACTGTATGCACTACGAAGTACTTCGTACTTCGTCCTTGTACTCGGCATGTTTTTCTAGTTCCTACTTAATTCGTGGCGCATGACCGGGAGCGTACTTGTACCCCATTTGATCAATCATTTGATAATAATGCTCTGCCACCTGCCGCCTGCCACCGCTGTTTTTGGCTGGTGAAAGTCACTATTGTTTGGCAAAACGGCGGGTTTGTCTTTTCCTGGTAGGGCTGATGTTGACGATGGCGCCGAGGTCTTCACTTCCCCTCTTCTCCATCTTCATTGGTGCACGCAAAATGCATCCAATTACCAATCCTCACACTACTTTTTCAATTGCCCGGCGGACTTGCATCATCTCATGTATGCAACATTCGACAGGCACTCTCGTAGCCCTATGAGATGCAAATAAATCAGTCTCCTTTGCCGCATTGAGGTCGGTGGCGACCTGGAAGATTCACTGCCACACAATCCCGACATTAAGTCACTAACTCGCCATGGATTAATTAGTTTAGGTGGCAGAACCTGGAAGAAGATCTTGAGGACAACCTCTCAGTTAGTTCCACTGTACGACAAGGTCACTTCCTAATGACATGCCGTATAATGTACTGGTTCAAAGTACCTCAGAGAGCACCCGAGTAAGCCCACAAGTAGCCTGGCGTGAAACTCGTGATTTAGAGCGAGGAAAGAAGATATATTATTATTTTATTCTGTTTTTTATTCTTTTCCTTTTAATCTACAGTACAGTGGGTATAATGTATTCGTTATGACCAAGGCGACGTGCAACCGTAGGAAATAAGACAAATTGCCGAGGGCTAGGGAGGGCAGTGCTCTCCAGATGAAATGATATAGACGAGGTACTTCTAATCAACCCCTCCTATTTAACATGCTCAGATATCAGTCACTATTGAGATTTCCACTTGTCTCAAGCCTTCACATCCACGGCGTGTGAGACATGGCTAGGACTGACCTGTGCGAAGCATACGAGGCACGGGGTATAGTGTGGTGCCAGGTGCGAGAATGTTAATTGTTTTTGTCGAAATAGGGAGGTCCTGAACCCCAAGATATTTGAATGTTGATGCGAAGTTCCCCAAGTGGGACAATTGGAATGCTGCACTGAGGACGTACAGCTAGAGGCCCGGGTGATTCCCACTGCCATGATCAACGACATTGTCAGAAAGGTTAATGAGAAGCTGTGCAAGGCACCTTTTTGTCGCGGCGTCATCTCGGAGAACCGATGAGAATGTCGCATCCCGAAGGGGCTCTGGGAGACACTGTCTTAGAGCCTCTCGTGCTCGAGCATTATCACTCAGTCTAGAACACGAATGGATGTGAGTGAAGTGAAGCATTGGTATCGAGGGAGGCCAAGATTGGAGTACACCATACCGAAGAAAACAGCGGACGACATGCTTCAGAAGTCGAGCGGTTTGCTGCTCAACAAGTTGGTTGACCATGTTGCTCAAGACAGTCCCGACGGCATAAAACCGTTCGTATGTTGCGCATATGTAGTTGAGACCATTATCGTCGAGGAGAATCTTCTGGACAATGAAAATAGCCACAGTCTTGCTTAGTTCCGAACCTGTCTCCATGATACGGAGGCATAGGGGGATTATTTCCGTCGTGAGGAGGAAATTAATCACTTCCGTGGAGTCGTTTTTAACGAGGGCCCCAATGACACCCAGAGAGGTTAATCGAAGGTATTCGAAGGGCCTTGATTTTGATGTCGTGTTCAAGAACGGATAGAGAAAGAGGGGGATATGAGCTATGGCTGTTAGAACACGAAAAACACGAGTAGGATAGCAGATTGGAGTTTTGGACAAGCCGCTCACCATTGAGGAAAAGGGTGCGGGTCTCGTTGTGTGAGGCAACGCATTGAAGCAGAGCCAAGGCGTTACAGACACGGTTTGAAGCAGCGGCGGTGAGCTGAGACGGGTTTAGAAGCGTGTAGACAGAAATAATTTCCTGTAACAAAGATGTCATCACTCCTGAGAAAGGCATTAGCGAGAAGATAATAAAAGTCGCATTCCTAGATAGCTACTAACCGAAGGAATGCCATAGAATAAGCGCAAGTTCGGGCACCTGTTCCCGCTTCTTGCTTAGCTCAAGGAGAGCGGCCTCCCTTGTATTCTCATTGAGCAGATCCGCGATATAAGCCATTGTCCTTCGATTATCCTCCGAGATCAATGGCTCATGACCGGTATCGTGACCATGGGATGCGGATAGTCCGCCCAATGTGTTGTGTATAGTGGGAATCCGACTGTAGTGCTGCTGCTGGGCTGCAGAAGCAGCAGCAGCCTGGTGTTGCTGCGTGGTTTGCAACCAGGAGGCATCCCCATGGGGGTATAGCTGGTGGTGCCCGTAGACGTGTGTCGGCATCATTTTCAACGTTGGTGAGGCTGCTGTTTTCTCCAAACCATTCCTCGGACCCTACATCCGTGCGAGCTTGTCGCTTGTCGTGTGGATGGGGCGACCTGTCTGTTAGGCCAAGATTCCGATAGGGCTGGATATCAGAGCCTGGCGTTGATGGCGGGACCTTCGTTTAAACACTACCGTGATTCGAACCGTGATTCGATTCGTGAAAGAGAGAGGAAAGAAAATTTCACCGAGTTTGGCGTCGGTTAGGTGCCAGGAAAGACAACGGCTTGATGAGGATGAATGTGCTTTCGATGGGAGCCAAACCTCGGGTTTCAGGACACATATGGTTAATTATCGGCTAAACACGATCACGCTGGCTCGACAGAAAACACTAAATTACAAGCGCACTTGGAGTGTGTTTCGAGGAGACACATCTCTCCAAGTGCAGAATTATTACAATAATAAAATGAAGCATGGCTGTTTCGTTTCCCTTGGCTTCCAAGCCCTGATGACCCCCATGATAAGTAAATATGTGCACCAGTAGGATAAACCTCATAGGTGAAGATTGCTTCGTAAAACAAATCATGTTGCTTCCGTCGCGGCATTCAAGACCCCCCGATTGCACTTCGGTTTCACCTCAGTGGCCGCGAGTATTTAGGCTTGCGGGACTGCCAAGATGAGAAGAAGACGAGAATTCAAAGTCTGATCTCTCTGAGTATTTGGTCTGCCATACTCTTGTACTGCCAGGTATTCCCGGCTATGCGCTTAAATTGGATACCGTGAAGGGATAGCAACGGCACCTTGACAATGAAAATTTCGAATTCCAGGATCATGCTGCCGCCAAGGTCACTTTGAACTTGAGTTGTTGTTTCGCCAGCTGCCCGCCGTGTTCCAAAACCATGGTCCGGCGGGCCACTCCCCTCGGAAATGTCAGAATTAGAGTACGCGGCCTCGGTTGCGCCTTTGTTTGGTGTTCTTGGCGTCGTAGGAGGACGGTCGAATTCACGCATCTCCTCTCGGTCCTTGTCAATGCCCCCTATCAAACCTCCAAAACTGAACCGTCTCTTATGTCCTGGAGTGTGAACGGGTGGGCTTGCTGGTTGGTCAACGACCTTTCTCAGATCAATGCTCGGAGTATGGCGACAGCTGAACCCGCCCCTGATTTCGGCGTAATCAACGCCCAACTGACTGAGGACCCTCTTGAGTTCGGCCCGTATTTCTGGCACGGATTTCGGAGATGTCGTTGATACACTGAACAGCCCCTTCAAGAAAACTGGCTTAGCGAGGTCTGAACTGTCAAGCCTATCGGTTGAAAGACCACTTTGCTCGCCATGGTCTTGGTCTGTCTCCTCTGGAACATTGGCCTCCCTAGCCTCTTCTCGAAGGAGTCTTCTCCGCTGGATGCTTTCGCGTCTGGCATGGCCGAGTGATTTCGCGCGTACGGAAGACGACCTTGGTTTAAGGTCTGGACCGCGCTCTGGCGGACCGCGCTCATATCCAGCAGACTGGTCCGATCCGCTTGTTGGTGGCGGATCCTTTGAAATTCGGGCCGATCCCCTCCGGCGTAGGTCTGCTGAGTTGACGCTGGTGGACCGACCCAGGCCCAACCTCGTATGACGACTTCCGCCGCCGGATGAGGCCGGGGGACTTAATAGATCGCTATGATGTGGCTGGCTCCCGCCTGTGCGAAGACCGGCGTAATCATCACGGTCCCTCCTGCTTCTGCGAATACTAAAGCTCTTGCGAGGCGTCGGGGGAGATTCCACGTCGATTGGAGAGTGTACCTGTACGACTGGGGGGTGAGAGCGATCCTTATCTAGTCGCTCGGGCTCTCGCCTCTTTCTAGTACTAAATCGCCGCAATAGACCGGCAGCAGTTCCTTCCTTCCGCTGAGGCACATCAAGACGAGAATCAGGCGGCTGGGAATTTGTTGGGGATAGAGCCACCTTGCGCATTGCCTCGGGTATTTCATCCTCACCATGGGTGCGGGCCCGTGGTCGTGAGCGGCCACCGGTCGATTTCTCGCCGGGCATTTCATAAGCTGCCGTATTTGTGTGTGCTTCTTGAGGGGGCGCGATTTCCGGTACTGCGTCGGCCTCTTTATGGTTTGTGGGTGGTGTCGGGTGTGATGTTGTGACAATACGCTCTCGTTCTTTCCGCTCGCGGACGAGGTAATAGATCGAGATCAGGGGGCTGAAAGCATTGAGTGGATCGTTGCCGAGCTGCAAAACCTCTGAACTCGGCGTGGATAGAGTATCTCGACTATTCCCGGAATTCCTACGCCGATAGAAATCGAATCCAAACCCACGTCTCTTTTCGATGTCTTTGGATGGTTGGGGCAGATCC
Source organism: Scedosporium minutisporum (assembly GCA_034774675.1). Taxonomy (NCBI): domain Eukaryota; kingdom Fungi; phylum Ascomycota; class Sordariomycetes; order Microascales; family Microascaceae; genus Scedosporium; species Scedosporium minutisporum. Next base: position 87,743 of record SJVG01000036.1, read on the forward strand.
CTATCACGCTGGTATAAACGAATGGCGCGTTGGTATTCTTCAGACTCTATCGTCCTAGTTAACTGGCTTCTGATCGATTCTGGGGAACCGAAATTGAATCCTGTCATGGCGTTTATAATGTCTTGGTCGAGGGGCAAGCTCAAGGGCTCCCGAGGCGGCAAATAATTGTCTGGGGGGCCAGGATATCCTTTCGTCATCCAAGCATGGTTGAGCACCTCGTGCATGGTCGCTCTCTGTCGAGGGTCAGTGACCAGCATTCGCGACATCAAGTGCTTACAGTCTGTCGACAGTCAGCTAACAAGACAGAGTGTGGGATGTCCTAAAACTAGGGAACAATACCGGAGGAAAGCCAAGAAGGATAATCAACAGCACCCTTCTTGATTTTTGCATGTAAAGCGGGCATGCTTTGGTCATCAAATGGGACCTTGCCACAGACAAGGACATAGAGCACTATGCCAAAGCTCCAAACATCGACTTCGGGTCCTGTGTAGGCACGCGCTTGGAGCAACTCGGGGGCAGCAAAATAAAGACTTCCGCAGAACGTCTTGAGGTGAGATCTAGGAGAGAAGAGGTTGCTAAGACCGAAGTCGATGATTTTAATATCGCCGGTCTTGCTGATCAGAATGTTCTCAATCTTCAAATCTCGGTGCACAATACTATTGCGATGGCAGTAGTCAAGTGCGCTAGCAATCTGACGACTGAACTTTCGGGCTTGCTTTTCCTTCAACTTTCCGTGAGATATTATGTAGTCCAGCATCTGCCCACCGTTGACGAATTCGAAAAGCATATACCAGTGGTAATTAGTCCGAACAACGTCCCGTAAGCCACAGATGTGGGGGTGATTAAGCAGCGTTCCGATTGCAGCCTCTCGAGCAGTTCTAATTTCTTTCGAGTGATCGGCTCGTTCTTTGTCTGCTCGGCTCTGATGGCCCTCATCAGTTGAGCCTCTCGGAATGATTTTGCAGGCAGCCTAGTAAGGAAACGGTTATCGTATGTTCGCACAAATGTGTTATAGCAATGACGTCCCGGTAGGGGCACAAACCTGTTCAGTCCCGTCTTCTTTTCGGGCCAACTTGACTTTTCCCATGCTACCAGCCCCGATGGTTTTGCCTAGAATCCACTTCCCCGACTGGGTAGGGATCGTGGTCCTAGATCGGCTGTGTTTCGCAGATGATGCAGTATGTCGGGTGTCCGATGCATGAGCGTTAGGGCCGGATCCTGCATCATTGGGTAGCCCTGAACTCGCGACCATGTCGGCTGGCGGACGTAGGTGGTGTTGATGGGGCGCGTGAGTCGATCGGGTACTGCTTCGTCGATTAGGCTGTGACGTCTCAGGGCGGAGAGATGGTGGGCTTTGTGGGCTTTGGCGATTGCCAACGTCCGAACGCCTGTGATGATGCGGCCGCGGTTCAAAATTGGTCTCTAAGTCATTACTCTCCTGGAAAGGACGCTGTGCTGGCTTCTGTCGCGTATGATGGGCGGGCGTTGAGGATGGGAGGGCATTCACGTTGGAGGGTGGAGGCGGATGAGTCCGTAAGGAACTTGTCCGTGCGAGGTCAATTCTCTGAGGGCCCGAACTGTTCATTTTAGGTGCAGTAGGAGCAACTGAGAGAAATTACCCGTAGCCTGTCCTTGGTAACTGATGGATACCACCAGTTGGCCTGGCGTTGAAACTCAAAATAGAATTAGACGAATCGAATGGTGAATGTGCTCTTGACAACTCCTGGATTCAGTGGAATAGTGTCTTGCGGTTTGGGCCTGTTTTCAAGCCACACAGGCTCTTGACAACGAGGTACACTTGGGCAGGGAGGACTTGGAAGGGCAGGGTCGAGTGGCGTTCATCAAACATTGCATAATTACACATGAATCTAGAGCATATCATTGATGATTATTCATTATTCATTAATACGCCATTACACTATATCGAAGGTGGCAAGCCGGTATTATTACTACCACTTCTCTCCAACTGAGATCCCATTTGTTTCTTACCATGATATAATTCCACCTCGAGAATAATCTGTTTCTATGTCTCTGAAACGTCCTCGCACGGTATTCGAATCGAACGCGAAAGATGACGGAGCTCCGTTCGTCTGGTATGGAACGCCAACTCGCGACACGACTAGTGACTACGGGAAGTATATTCCCTTGTACAAGCAGGAAGTGAGAGACGACCGCGGTAGGAAGCGCCTTCACGGTGCCTTCCGGGGCGGGTGGAGCGCAGGGTGGGTGTTGTTTCCCTTTTGCCGAGACGTACTAAATAGTTCTGGTCATATTCTAACCCAACCCATACAGATTCTATAACACTGTCGGTTCGAGAGAAGGATGGGCTCCTTCTCAGTTCATCTCGAGTCGTACCAACCGTCATAGCGATTCTTCGAAGCCCCATTCCAAAGCTCCTGAGGATTTTATGGATGAGGAGGATCTTGCCGAAGCCGCAGAAGCCCAACAGCTTCGTACAGCTGAAGCATTTACCGGAGTCGGACAAGAAAGCCATTCCAGAACACCAGAACATGGCCTTGTAGGTCTTCTCAGAGGAAAGAATGATACGATGGGCGCCGTTCTTTTAGGGAAAATGGGATGGAAGGAGGGTCAAGGCATTGGGCCGAAGGTTCGCAGGAAAGTTTGTCTTGGTCTGGATGGACCCAGCAACAATACTCTCCCCACGGGAGTCTCCGAGACCTACCTTTTCTCGCCTAAGGATATTTCCCTCGTCTCATCATACAGAAAGCCTGACCGCAGCGGTGTCGGCTATCGAACCCGTACCGATTTACTGTCATCAGGCTCGCATCTGCCCTTCCGTCGCTGCCAGAATGTAAACCTGATTGGGGACGAAAATTTATTTAGTCCTACTGCCGGCTTCGTGCGAAAGGCGCAGAGTGACGTGCTCTTGAGCCGGGGCGGTATTGGGGTAGGTATCTTAGACGATAGTGATTCGGAACACGAGGATATTGCGCCCAGGCTAGTGTTTTCTGGCAGAAATCGAGGGAAGCGAGTTCCGAAGAAATACCCGTTGAAAGCCCAGGCGTCAAGCCATGCCCATATAATTACGGCTGCCAAGTCCATCAAAGTGGCAGGTCATGATGGGCTCTCGCCGTTGACAGGTTTCATCTTCCGACCGCCGAAGTACTCGGACACGAATCATCCTTATGCACCATTTCACTACCCACAGCCCCTAGTTATTCCAAAGTCATGGGACGCCTCCCAGCGGGCGGTAGCGCAATCGTACTCGGCACGGCCACTTCCTTCTACCGATACCCCGTTTTTGAAGCCTCGCGATTCCAACGCTAGAGCACAGGTGCTGGGAGAGTCACAGCTTCCTGGCAGATCCGTCTTCGACTACATGACCCCTGCTACCAGAGACAGACTCGTTGCCATAACGAAAAATAGAGACCTACCAGCAGCAGGCGAGGTACTCCCTAGGACCCAGGCGAATCGCGTCCTGCGGGAGAGGCCACCACCTGCGAAAAGGAGCACACCTCATCTTAGCCAGGAGGTAGCAAGGGCTGCTCTTGCCAGGGATCGAGTGGGGAGTGGCCCGTACATGTCTGATCCTGGGAAGCGGGCAAGGTATCATCAATTCCTTGCCTACAATTGCGGGCTTCTCGCGGAAGTGCCCTCCAGACCAGAGGACATGAGCCAGGTAGACTTCGCACAAGAACTTGAAGAGTTCACTAAGTGTGCGGAAATATTCAAGCCCATGGTAGGCCCCATAGCCTCGCGCTTCACGACCTCATCAGTATCCGTCCCAACGTCGACAAGCCAATCTACGAATCCACTCCCAGGGACTGAAGTTAATCTACAGGATACTGCGCTTGAAGCAGCTAAGCTAGGTATGTTTGGTATCGCAACTCGGTCTCAAGCTTCATTCACCCCCCAGCAATTATTGTGTAAACGTTTCAATGTGAAACCACCAACCCAAGCCAAGGACAATACCCAGGAGTCCCGCGTCCAAGAGCTGAGGCACGGTGCCACGATAGCCATCAAGCCATCCTCGGCACCGAGTGTCAGTCAGCCTGTGGACGCTTCTAGAAACGTGGGCGAAGCTCCTGGTAGTGCGAAAGATTCAATCATGTATCGACCTCCCACGCAAGTTTTCACTGCAATATTCGGCGATTCGAGCGACGAGGAAGACGTCGCTATTGTTTAGCAGTCTCAGTATTATTACAGATCAGTATTACAGCTGTGAAGAAGTTTGAAGTTTGAGCGATTATGATGCAGTCGATTCAACCATGAAATCGTGTCTTTGCAAATGTTTCTTAGTTGAGGAAACAGAGAAAAGGGTCAAACACAAGGCTACGATTCTCAATTTATGCCTGGGTCAATAATAATTAGAATTGAATTACGAAGGTACAAAGGTATTCGATTTAAGGTTTGACGGGTTGAGGCGGGGTGGTTCCACCCAATTAAGGGATGCCGCTTAGCGCTGTATTCTCCCGATAATTATCCGTAGCCAATTATGATAAATGGCCCAACCTTCTTCTGGGAACTCCACTGCCCGCTCACTCTGTGCCCCCTTGAATATGCAAAAGTCCAGTGCTTTGGCATTGCTGTCTTGACAGGTTCCCCACCGCCTCCCGATAACGCTCTGTTGTTTATAATCCACGGTCATCATACTCACTATCCGCTTTTGCGAGACACAATCTTTTGAACCGCAACCACGTTGTTCCCTAAACAGCCATCCCGGAACGGGCAACCCGTGTCCTTCTCATCGCCGCCAAGCTCCGCCGACGACGGCGACGTGAACGTCATTGAGAACGACCTTAGACCTCCTAGTTCCGCCCAGCTACAACCCCCAATATATCCAGTCTCAGAGGCTTCATCTTCTCGACCCCCTCCATTCTCTTCTCTCTACGACGAACACGAGGGCCACTCGCAATATACCGACGAACCGTTGCGTACGAACGAAATCCCCCAGCTTCCTTCCGTTCCTGCCTACGACTCAGGCAGTCTCTCGATCTCTAGCGACTCGCCTATCTCGCACCAGTGTCTTCAATCCGAATCGAAGCAAGACGTCAGTCGAGATAGCAAGGTAGTTTCGTCGAAGGAAGACGAAGTTGAACCACCCCCCGCATATTCAGAAGGACCCAGTCCCCTTCAGTCATTTACATATCTAATGGCTACCGCCGGCGGAGCTTCAAGCATAATTACTCAGGTGCAGCAGGGCGGTCCACCTACAAATGCTATAGGAGGTACAATGCCTTCCAATCATTTTATCATCCTCGTTACGATTACTAACATCACCGATTGAGATGTCGGTGCCGATGAGACCATTACCATGGACCTGAGGTAAATATAATAATTTAAACGTAGTGGAACTCTCATCGCCAACATCATTTAGGGGTACCCGATTTGTACTGTCGAGAGACGAACTCCTAACGCTCCCTGAATTCGTCCTTCTTTCCCTTTTCCCAAATGGGCTTTTCCCAGAAGGTCATATGGGCGGGTTCTCCGACGGGGATGCAGTTCAAGTCGATGTGAGATATGACCCAATGACACGCTCATATAATTGTCTAACGATTCCGTTAGTATGATCCGGTATCACTTCAATACATGCTAGATTTCTTCCGAGACGTGGCCCAGGCAATCCCGGAACCTGCCCAGTCTCCTTCGCATGATGGAGATGGAGTATCAAATGATTCAAAAGACGATGCCTCGAGGAGGGCGGGGATTATAGTACTTCGGGAAGACCTAGACTTCTACGCAATACCGCCGCAAGCTGACATAGGGCCGGCCGAAATGATCCAAGTCAAGCGAGCTGCAGCATCCGCACTCCTAAAACAAGACGGAATATTCTCCGGCTTGAAACGGAGTGACGAGCCTGGCACGACAGAATCTCATCTGATCGAGATGCTTACAGCTGGGTAGGTCACCTTGATGTTGATAACAGGAGAGTCGGCAGAGATGTGCTTACAATTATCCACAAGTGGCTTCAACCGCGAGGACAAGTGGGGTCATCGCGCAGGGGAACCAAACAAGGCGGTTGTGTGCAGCCTAGCCCTCGCACGGCTGCGCAGTGATATCCGTGGCACAGAGATGGGCGGGAGTGTGGTTGGCATGGCGCAGAAGCTACTCCTCTTTTGGAGAAAACCTGCTAGAAGATGCTGGTGGGAGGGCTTGGAACTGGACAACATCGATGGGGTGGACGGTAAGCTGAAGGTGTGGATTAGGCGTGTGTGGACCTTGGAAATGAGTGTGATTGGGCTTCGATGAAATATGGCGATCCAGGCTCCGAGGGGCATCACCAGCGAGTGTCTTCTCGGCACATTTGCAGCATCAACGCCTCGCGCGTGCCAACAGCTGCGCCTACCTACGTGGCATACGACGCCCGTTCAATGTCGGCGCACTCTTCTGCCCTCCCCCTCCGAGCACGCCATAAATAGGACAACTTTGGACAGATGTATGGGTTAGAGAGAACACCTCTTGGAGAATGGGAGGTGCATTGCGGGATAATAGTTTATAGGGCTATATAATAAGGGTTTTGTTTTAGCGTACGTAAAGTCGGAGACAAGGTCTTCAAGTTATTCCTCGATGGACTTGACGCACTCCCAGTCCCCACTAAGGTTTTCCTTCCACAAAGTTACCCTATTATCGGCGCTGCTTGCTGCAAGAACATTCCCGCTAAGAGACCAGCTGACTCTCCACACTGGAGAATCGAAGTTTAATGTCTTACAAGCCCATTGGCCATTTGTGCTGGGATCCGTAGTCCATATGCGGACGGTCTTGTCTTGGGATGCGGACGCGATGTAAGACTTCTGGAGCAGAGAGGGGGACCAAGCCACGTCTCTCACCCAATCGGTATGCCCAGAAAGAGGTTCATGCTCTAGGGTGTACGTTTGTGTAGCTCCGTCGTAGATCCAAATCTTCAGCAAGTTGTCACAGCCACCGGTGACGAATCGCCTAACACCCGTTGAATCAGACGGAGGGGAGCTCGTCATCAAGCTACCGGGGTTAGTAGCAGGAGCCCAGGAAACGGAATTGACGCCGAGGCCATGAGCAGGGAATGTCCTGTGATCAAAGGAGTTATCCTTGAACTCCAGAACGCTCACATTGCCGTCAGAGGAGGCGCAGGCGAGGAGACAACCCGACTCATGAGGCGACCAGGAGACCAAGTTGACGGATGCTTTGTGGAGGGCAAAATCGAAAATTTTCTGCCACTGGCCATTCTGCTCCCGCCAAATAAAAACCTTCCCGTCATAACCAGCAGATGCTAGAATATTCCCGTACTTGGGGTGCGCCCACGATACACACCAAACAGCACCCTCGTGCCTATTGGAACGATAAGTACGGGCATGTAACTTTGGGTTGGGGTAAAAGGTAGTGTTACCCTTTCAGTGTCTCTAGGAGGCGCTGGGATTCGCCATCGATCTCAAAAATCTTTATTGTCCGGTCGCTAGAGCAGGTTGCCAACCTCCTGCCGTAATAATCAAGCACCGCATCATGCTGATAAGATTGCACATCGTCAGCCGCATTCAGCAGGAACAGTTTCCCTGCATATGTCCGAATTTACTTACAATCATGTCATCATGGCCTGGATTCGGCATTGTTTGTGTAGACTGGCCTAGTGTTAAATGGATCGGACCCAGTGGCTTGGTTGGGTGCTTACCATGTTGGAGATCTCGAGGTGATCCACCATGGAAGCTCGAGGGCTTGACGTGAGGTGCGAATATCAATCAGCAGGTTGAAAGAGGGCCGAAGGAAAGTAATAGCTTCGGATGGCTATGGTAAGATTCCACAGATCAAAGGAGAGAAGTGAAGCTAGATGATCCAAATACTACTAGAGGAAGCTCATTCTATGAACATTGAGATCAATGCCACGTTCATGAGGCCAGCTGTGTCAAAGTGCTTTCATGAGTGGCTAGAAACTCCAACAGTCTTACATAATAAAAGAGGATACATTATCACCTCAATACCTTTGTATACATCGAATATTTGCAGAGTTTCAAATTACTAAAATGTAGTATATAATTCTATCAAATTCACATTATTTAAATTCCCCCTTTCCAAGGAAAAAAAGAAAGAAAGAAAGAGAAAAAAAAAATTAACAGCATTAATAGTATTTCGCAAATTTCTATATAATAACTAGGTTTGAGTTGGAGAGGATGGTGCATTGTGAGCTCATCTGCTGAGGAAGCATTAGAGAATTTAACTCCTCTGCCTACTTCGTATTTCTGACACAATTGAGCCGAGGCACACTCGTTTTGTACAGAAGTGGATTTTTCGTGAGGCTTTGAAACATTCGCCACTACAAATATCCGCAACCTCTTCTATTCCCAGAGAAATAAGCATCCTTACTTTTTACGAACACATAATGTCGGATAACTCGTGCTCCGGTTCTACCCCATTAAAGGGCCTTCTGAAGCAGCAAGACCATGCAGCGCAACACGATCGGATCGCTAGTTCAGCCCCGCCACATGAGGTACAGTATCAACCAAATTCTTGACTCCCACCTTGATCCACTGTAGTCATCCCACATTGATGGCGATAACCTCCTTGAATCCAAAAGCATGGCAAGGATGCATGGCTAACCCCAGATACAGTCCTTTCGACAGGCTCTCAACTCGACCCCGAGTCACAAGGCGTTTACAGACTTTGTCGACAACAACCATTCAATAGCAGCGCCTGGTCCAGGACTGATCCATTCCGGATATTCGAGTCCATCGCAGTACAGAAATTCCATTTCCATCCCTCGCCCTCATCTAGTTGCGGCGCAACCCCTCCTAGCTCAAACTCGGGAGGGCTGGGCAAAAGAATTTACGGACCAAGCGAACAATGTCCCTTTTAACCATCTCTCTACTGGGATCGATGGACTCCGTACGGCGTCAGCCCTGGGCGCTTCAACCTTTCTCCACCAACAAAGCAGAACAACTGTTATGCGCCAGCCCGCACCCTATGCACATGTAAATCTCGACCTCCCTATAACGGAGCTTTCAACCCCCAAGCTCGGAGGTGGGGCGGAGATCAATGATTGGATGAGAGTGTATATGCCTCAACGAGAGAACTTCGAGGGTGTGGACGAGGCCTTACTGCAGCTCTCTCATGAGCTGGAAGGATTCGCCGTCCAACCTGAGACCACCACGAATCTTCCAGCGACCCGTGAGATGGATGGAGTAAGGTCATCAGGTTCTGAACTGTTACCGAAGAGTGATACCTCACGCGACTCCATCCTGGAAGAGCCTGTAGAGGCAGAGACCTTGCAGCCAGGGATACCAGGCTCATCAACTGTCTCAGACGTGGCAAAAAAGATATTGGAAACTGTCGGACATGAGGACGGTGATAAGTGGAAGGAATCTGCATTTCTTGCACTCATGCGAGATTTTCGCGACGGAAAAAAAGACATTGTAGAGAACGATATCCAGGAAATTCAGATCGAGAGAGTTAATTCACTTACATGAGTCGCAGAATATAATAGATTGACCGGACAACAATTACGATAATTATGGATCAATTAAAGTACTCTCCCGCTAAGATCGATGGAGGCTGACTTGGGAAATCAAAGCTGGCGGATGCTATTGCCCTTTTCAACGAGGGAGCGAGATGACAAGAGTGGTTGGACAGGCATGGCAAATGAATGGCGCAGGCTGGCGCGGCGCGGCGCGGGTATCGCGTGTGATTCGTTCAGCATAAGCTACTCTCGTTAGCCTACTACTTTAGGTACGGCTTGTTAATGCGGAGGCAGTGCAATCCCCAAGCCGAGACTGAGTTGAAGCGGGGCCTCGGTTTCTGCTTGATTGGTAATATTGAAAATATTGATAGAGGCTAGCCATATCAAGAAAGTGTGAGTCATACCGATCTCACTCAGCCACAAAGTACTTGGAACATTTTGAAAGTACCTCTTCAACTGACAACTGCACAGACAGGATTGATCATTGTCTTGGTGAGTCGGTACCTGTGACAACCTCGAAAAGAGCCGTGTTCCCTTGCTGCCTTAGGGCCTACAAAACAGCCGTCACCCGCACCACATCTCCCAAATTTTTTTCCCTCTGAACTCATCTCTTCCATCTTCACATCCTCTCAAATCCCAAATGCCACAGATGACCAAAACCATGCAGTAATCATCCTCCCGTCATCGTGCTTAGCCTGCATTTATTTGCACAACGGTATTTCCCTCTAACATATATACTTGGCACAAAATCAAGCCCAGCTCGCCCACTCGGTTGAACTGTCCTCGTCTCCCACTTTTCCCCCAAAACTCAGCACCACCGCAACCATTTCTCAACAAGACGTCCCAGTCTTCATCACGGATTCCCTCCCAAGATGGCGTTCCCCAACCTCTTCCAGTCTGCCGGTCCCACCCGTGCCACACGACTTCCAACAAGCACCTCAACAAGACTTTGTCTTGTTCGATCATCCAAGACCTCGAGGTCGACCTAATTATCCCAATCTTGCTCCGTCGAGCCTAGTGAGAGGACCGCGCGGTAATTTCAATATCCACCGGGCAGGCGTTGATCCTGGTCTTAGCGACTCGATACCAAGCTTCTCAGGCGCACCAAGCCACACTCCGGGCAGTCTTCCTGCACGAGGGTCAAGTTCACAACGACCATCGAGATCAATTAGCCGTAGGCCCCCTGTACCATATTTCACTCGTCGAACGGGAAGCTTGCCGCTGTCGCCCGAGAGGATGGACATTAGGGGTAAGTTGAACGATCTGTTACCATCGGATGGCGTAGCATCGAACATCTGAGGTATGAGCATCAACTAATAGGAGTGAGTAGATCTTGATCTCGAAGACTTTTCAACCCTGGGCGGTAGTGCCGCTATGTCTGCCACCGCGTTTTCGTCTCCTGGCCTCCCTGCTGCATATGAGGTTGCGGGAAGCTCGGCCAGTTCAGTCACGAACGTCGGCACGGTGTCGCCACAGGATCTTCTCCTCCACGAGCCGTATATGTCGGCACCAAACTCGACCGCTTTGACAGCGCTGACTTCACCCTCCATGTACGACGGCTCACCGGAGTTCAACGATTCGTTCAATATGTCACCGAGTCTAGGCAGTTGCGATTTCGATACCGGCTCGAATGACCCCTGGTTCCCTCTGTTTCCACCTGAACCCTCCGTTGAGTTCCGTAACCCCCCTGTTGCGTTGCAAAGTGGGCTCAAGGGTACGGAGGCCGCAGCGAAGAAGCGAAAGGGTGCCGGATCCTCACCCGGGCGACATTCGTCGGTGGCTGGCGTGAATTCACGGAGGCGTGAGAAGCCCTTACCCCCAATCATAGTAGATGATCCAAGCGATGTCGTTGCTATGAAGCGAGCTCGCAATACCCTAGCGGCGCGCAAGTCGAGGGAACGAAAAGCCCAGCGGTTGGAGGAACTTGAGGAACGGATTTTGAAGTTGGAGCAGGAGCGTGATTATTGGAAGCGGATTGCGCAGGAGCGAGGTGACACTTGAGTTAGACTAGTAGCTACAGTCGTTTTTTGAAAGTCGTGTTCCACAGGTTTGAAGATTATTTGTATGATTCACTTGTTGGTAATGTCGAAAGATTAGAGAAGTCGGGTGTTTTCTCAAGTATATTAAAGTTATTTGGTTTGTTATTAAGAAGTATTAAAAGCAAAGTGTCTGAATTGACAACACTGGGGATGGCGTTGCTTCACTTTCTCCATCAACGCAATTCGGTCAGAAAATCCCTCGACTATTAAGGGGAAAGGTATAAAAAACAAAATTTTATAGGATTGATTCCTTTTACATCTAGCATGGAGAATGCCACGCACGAACCACGAGGCCACACAACTATGTCTCAGATTGCCTACTACTGCACTTCAGGAGGAGGGTCACGCAGGTGTCTCTGCCCTATGTAACGCCTTTGTAGACAATATATTCTCTAAGACTATAC